>OX336421.1:15109676-15306100 GCA_946903255.1 Schistosoma spindalis | reverse complement strand
AATCACCACGTGGTGATATAAAGTTTTATGAGCTTCTCTCCTGATTCTCACGTCTTCCAATGACCTTCTGCTGATTATTTTCTACTGGTGCAAATATGATAGAATTGTGTATGGGTTTGTGGGGGAATATAATGGAGTTTACAACTATTTTGTCGTATAAACATAAAATTACAAATCTGTCACCATTCTTGTTCTTTTCTTGTATTCAGTTTGTTTCGTGTCATAAAATCTTCATACCTTGTGTTGTTCATTCTCATTTTGACGTTTAATTACTAATTGCAGATCGGATTTGTGGAAAGTTATGCGCTATCCTACAAAAACCTAAAAGCTCTGTTAAAGCGAAGGTATCAATTAATGTTATTTCTTTAGTAGATGAACTAAATCAAACAAGAAATCACTTAGAAAGATAAAACGGTGTTAAGGCTCAGCGAATAGATAATGGCGACTATCCTTTGTAGCCATGCCAAGATATACATCTATTTCCAGTAAACACCAACTTCAAACATAAGGAGAAAGGTCGTCTAACTCAGAGACCTCTAAAATAGACCCATAGATTGACTCGGATAGATCATATTGTCATTATCCATCGTTGGTGGTGCCCAATTGAAAACTGCCAGAAATTACAAGCCACATGTGTATAATCGGGTCACAATATAACTCGGGCACGCATTTGTCTGTCTTACTTGATGTGAAAAAGTCATGAGGAAAAAACCCCCCGAGTCCGACTTAGTGATGAAAAACTTAGGAACATATTTCAGGAACCAATAGGAAAGGATCTAGTCAACCGTGAACATGAAATCCACCCTGGGGTAGCTTGGTGTGATATCAAATAATCCGTTAAAACAGCATCGTATCTACTTGTAGCTGAAAAAAGGTTGGGAAATAACAGTAGATTTCAGGGTTGTCTGTTCAACCGATATACTCTTGGAAACTAATCCAGCCTGGCACTGAACAAGATGAGAAATGGAGGCAGCTTAAACGTGAGCTGATAAAAAAACCCTCAGTTATTGTGAGCAAAGATGGGCAGCAAAATTAGAATAGGTGTGAAGAACACCGTGGATAGGTAAAAGTAAACAACGATTCAGACGTATTAACGAAACAGGCACTAAACATCCGGCTGCTAGTAAAAATATCTTGGAGAAAGTTGAAACTTGTAGCAGATCACGTGCAACTGAGTTTGGTCACATCTAATCCGGTTAGGCCCTTTTGTTAACTTATTTAGCGAAGACAGTCATCCGTACTATAGCAACTTTTTGTACTTTTATTATTGCTGTGCTTGCATGAAATATGTATGCTTGAACATTGCTTACCCCCTACGCATATATTCATTCCGCTAGCTTTATCATTAGCTGCTTAAATGATTCCATGATTCATTCATTTCCCTATATATATACATGTACATTTAAACCTATACACTGTACACTCTCGGTTCTCTGACTCACTCATTTGCCTGCTTTGTGGTCTGAGTTATCTGCTATTAAAACTGTAGTCACTGGTTCTCTCTGCCTTCTGATTCCAACACCGTTGAGGATTATATGATAACGGTGACGAGGGTGATCGGTTAACGAAGCACAGACACTACAAACTGCCATTTAAACCAATATTAAATGATTATATTGATTCAGAAACTCTTAACAACTAGAATGCGAATGACTTCTAAATATAAAGATGGGACATCACAACAACTGAATTTGAGTATGGAGGAACACAATCTTTGTTTGAAGCGCATTCCAAAATCCAAAAATGACTCCAGAAAATTAGAAAACGAGTCAGAGACAGAACTACACTCAATTGAGTCGAGCCACATAATTGGTTTCATTGGCACAAGAATCCTCTAAAATGGTTTCAGCTCTTAGGAAGAGCGATTCACATCCGAAGCCCTTCAAATCTGGGCAAAAACAAACAGTATTAGTGAGAGTGGCGGGAGACGATTAGTTGTCTCATGCAAACTGATAATTAATAGGTGAACGCCAACTCCTTATTCCATTTAATTTATCAATTATTTTCTGAACAAAAGCTATTCTAGTCAGTTGGTTTATCTGAATATGTGTTGAATAATTGACTTGATCGGCAAAATAATATAAACGTCATTCCTTTGTTTTTCTTTACTAATCTTTGTTTAATGCACTCAGTAAAATGCTTGGTTCATATCATTCATAAAACATTATAGGTTTTCACTAAAAATTCATCGACCAGATGCGGCATATAGACTGTTAAATATTCTCCCTCTCTCTCCTTAAACCAACATATCTGTACAGACAATCTGTTTACTAAGCATACTTCTCTTTAAACATCAGATGTCTCATACGTACTACAGAAAATTTCTACCTTTAGCACTGTTTATATTGGATGATCTGTTTTGTATGGAGTCAACCGGTGAACCGTGTACCTATCGATGTTTGGCAATCTTGATGTTATTTCATATTTCCCGGAAAAATCTTCGACCAGATTGGTGATTGACATGCCGAACGTTTTGGAATTCAACCATTGAAATTTAACAAATATAATGTTTCTCTAATGTCCAACATTGATTGGCGCCCAAACACTGTGAAACCAGTTTTCAAATGAAGACGAGATTTCCCGCAAATATGTCCACAGTGAGACCAGTTGAAACGTACACTGAAATCAATTCGTCTCAATCAAAACATAATTGCGCTGAACACTCAAGTTAAACAATTATTCTTCTTACCAGTGGTTTTATGGAGACTGCTATCGGTTGCCCGATAAGCTGACCACATGATCATAGTATGAGTCATCAGTTTAGTTAACATAACATTTATTCACCGATCCACTTCCTTCACTTTCATACTGATATAACGAGATGAAAATGCTAGATTGCACTCTCAACTAATTGATGTCCCGAAATCAGTCATTTTTGCAACTGTCTTTTTTACGTTTCACATATCATATCACTACTGTACACCGGTAAAGATCGCCTAATTCGTATATTTGTATTGAATTGAAGTTATCTTTTCGAAATAACCATCCTTAGAATGTCAGACTGTCTTGATGTCTTTTGATTTCCGCGTTTTATTCCTGTGTGACCGGAGTGTCCGTTGACAAATGGGATATTATCAATAATTAATTCGTTGCCAGTTGTATGTTTGCTCACTATCGACATCGGTTTCTGTCCACGCACTAGTCAATAGCATGACTTGCTTTCACACACAGAAGCTTTACTCCTGAATACTGCAATTCTGAAGTTTGGTAACTTCTCTATCACTACGAAAGGGTAAATTTACAAAATACGCGTAGCTGAAACAAATTTACTTTGCTTCCAAATCTTCAGTTGTTTGAAGGAAAAAGTGATCAATGTCATGTGTGTCAGGTCGCACCGTCTAGTCAATCAATTGTACATACATCTCAGTCCTATGGGAGGTCAGTCGCGGTCCGGATAGCTCAGTGGTAAAGTCTGTGACAGTGACACTCGGTGATACGGCATCGAGTCCGTCAAGGAGCATCAGTTTCCTCAAGATTACAGGTACACCTTGCTGACGAGTGCCTAATAGCACGAAACCTAGATCTAAGGTTTCCTGTAGACTACCGCCAACCACCATCTCATCTCAACATAGTGCACGCAATGTCCAGTCACCTAGACTGGTGGCCACAATGCGACTTGGTCAAAAGAATTAGATCTGAACCAAGAAGTACCTGACGCACACGACATTGGCCACTACCTGGTGATCAATCGATTGTAGATACTTAGAGTATTTACTAGCTATCAGCATTTGGAAGTATCTCAGGTATGTTTCAGCACCACTTATTATATGGAATGCAGTAGTGCGGAATCATGAAGTCAGAGGTCGATTTTCATCACAAAATGATATCAAATGGAGAAATATACAGAGAAGTAAGACACTTAAGAGGCTATTTCCTTTCCAAATCGAAAACCTGCTCTTTTACATTTAGACCACACAAATAGACGTAACTCAGTTTCACCATGTTATTTTGAAATGTCAGTGGTTGATATTTCGTTCATGTTGTAAGTCACTATGTTCGGATTCTTAGCACATAGAGAGTTTACCTGATCGTTGTATTGTGAAACAGTTTCCCTGATCTCTCATTAGTAATGGAAACATTTCCAGTCGGTGATTATGTAATGTTCTTAACATAAGCGACATAACTCACACATTATTTTTGTCGTGTATACACTTCTATCTCCATTCCATTCAATGCATTCATGAATAAACAACACTCGATAACCAATAAAACAATACTCTACGATTAATACACTAACAATAGACTGGACAATACATCTGGGCATACCACACCACCATACTAGATTCGAGATAATTTGTCCAGCGATCTACATCACTTTCGACATAGACAAGCCAGGTAATAGAAACATCAGTTTATTCACACACAGTGTACACAGAGTGGAAACCAACGAATAGCAGAAAGGGATTCACAATGTTTCATTGTGCATAATACATTTAGCAAAGCTGATCATCTATCTTCGTCCTAATGAAACAAATCAGATCAAGTTCATATGTGGACTTGAAAAATTGACCTTCCGTCAAATTATTTTGTGGTCATTTCACTATACATTTCATCACAAAATAACATCGATTGGAGTAGAGCACAACCACAGTGTATTAGTTTGAAAATGCTACGACACAAATGTTATGCAAATCAAAATGACTCAATAGTAAACTGATCTCCGACAATTTCAATTGGCTTCCAACCATTGAGAGAAAATAAGAAATGTTTACTTTTCACTACAAATGACGATAATGCGGGGAAAATGTGGGGGCATGGAATTTCCGAAAATTCTGCGCTCTCCAACAGTACACTAACACTGTCACAGACACACACACACCGTCAAACACATAAACCTTGAATCGTCGTCTGAGAAGTGTTATTCATCTAGCTGCGTCCAAGATGTCCATTGTATTTCGTACTTTCCCAAAGGTGTAGTAGCACTTCTCCCACAATAAAGTTTGTTTACCGTTTAATTTTGTTAAGCGCTTTATTTAACTTATTTGACAGAGAAAGTTACTCGGACAGAAACAATTTGTATTATTATCACTATCATGGTTGTATGGACATGAAAGCTTGATCACATGTGTGCATAGATGACGGCTTCTAGAAGCATTTCAAGTAGTAAAATAACAATTTTCCTAACCTCTCTTTTCGTTTTCCTTCGGTGGCTTATTGGATTATGAGGTCCTCTCATCCCGAATTGCGCACTAAACACGATAGACAGCTTGCGTGTAATCAGACGACTCAGAAATTGCAAGTGATCTAGCTCTTAGTTTTCATACACACGCACAAACACAGGTCAGGACAACCAGTGTGGCATCAGACTTTGCATCAGTAGACCTCAATGTTCACAAGGAAAATAGCGAGATCCTCAAATATAACATGGAGAACACCAACACGATTACATTTGATGGAGGATTTCTCGAAGAATTATAAAGCTTTATGTACCTGGGAAGCACGATTGATAAACAACAGGTATCTTGTGATGCTGTGAATGCATCAACCAGCAAAGCAAGGGCAACATTTCTTCAGTTGAAAAACAGATGGAACTAAGATCAACTGTCTGCTAACTTCAAATTCCGAATCTTCAATACGGAAGTCAAGACAGTTCGACTGTATAGAGCTGAAGCTTGGACGATTACTACTCCCATCGTCAAAAGTGCACAAGTATTTATAGACAGCTGTGTGTGCAAGACATTAAATGTCCGTTGACCAGATGCCATCAATCACAGCATACTCCAGTAGAACCCTGAAGCAGACGTTGAAAGGATAAACAGCAACTGGAACTGACAGCTCGGAACAGAGTTCGATGTGGGATACCGATGGGAGGCTTATGCTCTTCCACTAGACGTATCAGGCGTAAGTAAGTAACAACTAGAGAGTTCCACACAGAAACGCAGATCAGGAAACAACAAAAGCAACAATCACTGCGATAAGTTAGTGAAGTCTATCATAAAATGCTCGGTTCATATCATTCATAAAACATTATAGGTTTTCACTAAAAATTCATCGACCAGATGCGGCATATAGACTGTTAAATATTCTCCCTCTCTCTCCTTAAACCAACATATCTGTACAGACAATCTGTTTACTAAGCATACTTCTCTTTAAACATCAGATGTCTCATACGTACTACAGAAAATTTCTACCTTTAGCACTGTTTATATTGGATGATCTGTTTGGTATGGAGTCAACCGGTGAACCGTGTACCTATCGATGTTTGGCAATCTTGATGTTTATTCATATTTCCCGGAAAAATCTTCGACCAGATTGGTGATTGACATGCCGAACGTATTTGGAATTCAACCATTGAAATTTAACAAATATAATGTTTCTCTCTAATGTCCAACATTGATTGGCGCCCAAACACTGTGAAACCAGTTTTCAAATGAAGACGAGATTTCCCGCAAATATGTCCACAGTGAGACCAGTTGAAACGTACACTGAAATCAATTCGTCTCAATCAAAACATAATTGCGCTGAACACTCAAGTTAAACAATTATTCTTCTTACCAGTGGTTTTATGGAGACTGCTATCGGTTGCCCGATAAGCTGACCACATGATCATAGTATGAGTCATCAGTTTAGTTAACATAACATTTATTCACCAATCCACTTCCTTCACTTTCATACTGATATAACGAGATGAAAATGCTAGATTGCACTCTCAACTAATTGATGTTCCTCTTCAAAGTTACTTCTGTTTCAATTTAATCTGATGAATATTCAGTGTAATGTTTGGTCGATTTCTGATGTGATGTTTCATGCCGAACTTATTTGGAATTCAACCACCAAAATCTAACAAATATAATGTTCTTATCTAATGTCCAACATTGATTGGCGCTCAAACACTGTGAAACCAGTCCTCAAAGGTACACGAGATTTCTCGCAAATATGGAATGCTATTCGATGTGATTTCTGTCATCACGTCGATGCGATAGGGTTTGCAATGTCGAACAGTGAGTTGTCTACTGTGCAACACATTACACCAACAACGTAACTTGAGGGGATGAATAATGTGTGAGGACATAGGGATATCCTGGTTTATCACTAGTTATTTGTAGTTGACTATACTGAACAAATGTACACCCCTAAATCAACCCTGAATTCGTGAGAATAATTGACATGTGTGGATGATCTTTTAAACCATGGCCACATATGTTAATTTGTGAGTTATTTACTGTGAAAGCATAGCATCAACAAATTCATTTGAGTGGCCAAGAAATCGCTACTTGTGATTGATTTCTGATGTGATATTTCATTCAACGTCAAGTTCATTTATTCAGTGTGACGATTATTCGATTTATGATATATCTTCTATTGATAAGCAATTCAAGTTAACACTTCATTTTCGCCATCGCAACATTAAATATTAAATTTTATCTTACATTACAAACTGCCTAATCACACAACTGACACGCACACGAAACCAAAGTTCACAAAACAGAGATTTGTTCAAAAGCGGTTCTTCATTTAATATCTAATATTAATTAGTTGCAAACCTCAACTATTAAAATGCGAATGGCTTTTGCAATGATAGTGTAATCAGGTGAACTAATATCAGAGATTTAGGAAGATAGTTATTCAATTTTTCCTTTGATGACGGTGGTTTAGGTGTTAACCCACATAATCAAATCTCAAGGTGAGTGAAGTGTATAAAAACAAGCACAACGCCATCCAACGCAATCAGTAGTTAGTCGTGACTTTAGTTTTTAAGTACGTTGTAGATCAACTGGTGTAGACTTCTGTTTACTTTAAAATAGAAGTAATGTATATTCTCGATCGCTCAGTCACAAGATGCAAGAAATAACTGAAATTCACAAAAGAAAACTGAATACGCATCGGAAGTGCACAGTAATGCACAAAACTAAGTGAAATAATTTCAAAATCAGAATGTTGGATGGATACAAACTTGAGATTAATATATTGAAAGTCAACACAGTCTAACTTAAGAAAATGATGTCTCAATAGTAAACAAAATGCAAACGATTGGCGGGATGTATAATCCCGTAGCTGCATTTCGAAAACCGTCATGACAATACTTCTCAGTGTGACTCAACAACTCAAAGTGTGAGGGGAATTCCCATCGAGTAACAACAGTTATACTCGGACAACAGAGTATGACAAAACAAAGAAACAGCCATGACCTGAATTTTCAACACGTTCGCTCATCAATACATTCAAACTTGAAAGAAAAATGCGATCAGTTTATAGGTAGATAACGACGACAATCGCAAATCACACTGACAAATTGAAAGTAATGCACGTGCATTTGAGGGAGCAATTGTGATAGACTGTGTTTATGCAGACCTTCGTTTCCCGTCAGTATATGCTTGACCATGGCCATTCTGTAAACAATAGATGTTGGAAGATCTTAGCTGTTGGTCGACAATGACTTCGATTATCTGTGAAACGTATATGTGTATCTGTGTACATTGTGCTCGTACAACTCGTGATTGCGTTTGCAAGCACGTCACCCTATTCAGTCTTAGTCTTCTCCGGCAAATATCAGGTGGGCTCGCATTCATGAAGCGTTCGAATCAATATCTTAATCAGGAACTACCCAACACAACGGTCAATCATAATTAACGACCTCCAAAACCAATACTCATTTCTAGTCTTCATTCCACATTTTATTCTAGATAATGTGTGAGGACATGGGGATTAAAATTTCCTAGTTTCTCTTGTGGACACCCTGGTTTGGCACCAGTCACTTGTAGTTGACTATACTAAACATAAGTACACCCCTGAATCAACCCTGAATTCGTGAGAATAATTGACATGTGTTTATGATCTGCTAAACTATGATCACATATGTTAACCAACCGGATCTTATGGTAACTATATAAGCAAAGGTTTATGTAATTGTTAGGTTGAGCAGTGGTGGAATTCTAATCCTTCTCAAATGTCTTTGAAAATCACCTTGTTAACAATCTCATTGCTGGTGTGTTTATTCGCGTCCTCCTGTGTTCATGCGCAAGTTAATCAAACGATGCGCGACCATTTCATTGCCATGCACAATGTTGTGAGGCAAGCTGTGATGTATGGTCTTATTCCTGGACAACCTGAAGCTGTACGCATGGGACTACTGGTATGAAGAGTATTCATCCAATTTGCTTATTTGATATCACTGCTTATATATATATATACCGTATATGTTAAGTGTTTCCATCACTTGTTTTGTGGTAGATTTTTCGATACGCGTCATTCTTAGGTTGTCAGATACTAGAATACTGTTGTTGATGTTTTGTCTCTTGTAATGGATAACATGCTCACTGTAGCTAATCTTCCCTTGTAGGCTAAATCGATTGAATTTCCAAAGTTGTTGCGATGTACGTTATCCAGGTTGATCAACCGATAACTTGAGATTTCCAGTCATCATTGAACTTTTGTTAAGTTTACCCCCAGACTATTGAATCCAATATTTTAACGCTGTTTCAATCAAACCTACTCCCTTGAGACCAGATTCGTTAGTTAGGATGATACCACCCTGACAACTAACAAACAGTTATGAGTGTTATAGCTGGATGATCGTGTACGTTCCTTGTGTCAATGGAGGAAAACAATGGTTCACTTAGTGTTTCAATAAAATTATTATACCTGATTTCAGTTTCCAGTTCAATTAAACATCGAGGCTCAGCATAATACTCCCAGTCCTGCCTCCATCCGTTCGGTGTACTGATGTTAAATATCTCATTTGTTTATTGCGGATTTGTGACTGTCAGGTAAATAAACCCTTCGGTTAATCGAATAGATGTTTGGATGTTAACAAACTAAATCAACAGTTTGGCTTGCACTTTCACGTCTATGGCTGATGAACAAACTTTCTTGACGTGAAAAGTATGAGAATTATTTCATTGGAAGCGCGTTGTCGTGCTTCTCACACTTCATTGACCTGAAGTTATGAACATTCGTGCTTGTCTACTTGCTTTGTGTATCCTTCTGTACACTATGAGCCCTATGTTCGTTTCAATAGATATCAAGTTTTCGGCACTTCCCTTTGGTTATGGTGATAGACATTATTGGTGCTGCTCAAGTTCATGCCACAGACATTACTTGCTTCAACATCACTATCTTTAAGTTAGTTAAATAAGTAGATTCCGAGAGCAACGTCTTCAGTTGATGATCGACTGTCGAACGAAATACAAATGTCCAAATCATGTTATTTCAGTGTCATGATAGTGATGCTAACGATTCAAATTTCACATTGTGCAATTTTTTCCATTGGTGTTTAACAAATGAATAAATTGATATTTACAGAAATGGAACACGGAATTGGAAATGAAAGCACAAAATTTATCTGATCAATGTAAATTAGGACATGATAAGGATATAGAACGGAAAATACCGAAATTTGAATATGTCGGTCAGAATCGGGCTCTTACACCGTCAGTATTAGTGTAAGTTTGATTTGTGCTTTGCGAAATTTATTCTGCGTTTTTATGAATGTTTCACTCATCTACTCGATAACATATTCTATTCGTTTAAGTTTTTTCTATCCTTGAGACCACTAGATATCTGCATGGTGTAAACAAAATGAAAACACTGACGACAGACCTCCTTCAACATACTCAACTGAATAATTCCACCTTACACAGTCCATGTGAATTTGTTATTCAGAAACGATGGAAAAATGAGTTGAAGTGACTATTATAAGACTCAAACCGAAATCACATCTTAACGCAGAGTTCATAGACTTTGATAAGGCTACAGACTAATGAGACTTTGCTGAATGTATTAGGTCACATGGATGGGAGATAAGATCGATTGCAAGTCAGGATGTAGATACATTTCTCAAGAAATTACACGGAGATCAACGGATAGTCTCAAGTATTTCTAGTTAAAGTGCTCCATGACCATCGAGCTATGTGGTCAATTTAGAATATTCATCAAATTCAGCATGTCAAGTAAGATTATGCTTCTTTAAACATATAATACTACTCTTGTAATTAATTGTTGATTTTTCCCAATTTTCCAATCCGTGTTTGAATCGTTTTTCATTTGTTCATTTGTATAAAGTGGATTTAAAATGTGGTTCAACGAATTCCAGAATTATAACTACAGCTCAAACACTTGTCTCAAGGGTCAGTGTACCCATTATACTCAGGTAAGTATTGAAACGACAACGATCATTTTCTTTGCAATAACTAATTCTCTGTAAGTCGTATTAACACTGACTGATGATATTCTGACAGTGCAATAATGCAGATCAACAATGGCTACTTGTGGTGTTCGAATATTCCTTGCCAATTCAATGTAAATTTGAAGTATTCCAGGCTCAGTATACATTATTCGTGTTGATATATCTGAATGATCAACACTTTGTTGACGGACTGTCTTTTTCTCTGTGTTCTTTCACCCAAGAATTATGTGAACGACAAACAGGTGAGATTTCATACGAATCATAGTGTATATCCGGTTTGACAATTTCACATATCTTCAAAATAATTGGTGACTGACCGGAAAGCTGTTTACTGAGTTCGTCTACTTCAGATATGCAAGTTCACCTTTAAGTGATGTTACAGTTGTCCTATTTCATTGATAAGCGTCAGTCATACTTACAACATGCTTTGAAAATCGTGTTGGTTGTTGATTTTACATATGTGCGGATAACTCACATTCCTGCATATGAAGATCTATCCATCTTGATGATTCGTGTGAATGTATTGATAATTTCGAATAATCGCTCCTTACTGAACGTTTATGCCACCACACAGTCAGTGTGTGCGAGAAACAGAAAACGCAAACCAAACAATTGAATTTGGACATTCGCAGTTGATGAGATGAGAATGCTCGCTTGCAATGCAATACTGAGGTGTGGATAGCGTTTCATAGTAACTGCCTTGTCTGTAAGTAATAAACTTATACTGATCAGTCCTGACTACTTCGAATTTATCTTCACCTTGAACATCATTGGCCACAATAAGGATCAAAGTAGCAAGTCCGGTCTGATGAGGCTTACTATTTGCCATGATACACTATTTTGTCAGGAAATATATAATCAATTTATTTTCATACACACTGTTGATGTGATAAGGTTGTTGATCAGTTTATGGGGAGAGGATACCAACGTTTAGTTGACATTGAACTGTGCTCGCATAAACCTCGCTTTCTCCTAATACCTTCAACTATTTTCTTGTCTATTTCAGCTCGTTTGGGAAAAGACTACCGATTTTGGATGTGGTGTTACAGTGTGCAAAGATATGCGGCCTAGTCTAAATGTTGTGTGCAATTACGGTCCTGGGTGGGTAAACGTCATGATAGCTTTGTTATTCCTGAGTGATTTGCATTCCGTTAGGTTGAAAATATGACCATTTTACAAAATACAACTTGAATGTGGAAATAATATGTTTTGATTACTGTTCAATTGCAGTTTGTTTCGAAACCATCTAACATCCACCCTACAAGCATACATTCTGTGGTTATCTTAACAATGAGCTTACCAGCGGCCGATCATTTCTTTCTGTTCACCAACTTATGATCATTGTTACATGGATCATTATTTGTTATCATCACACTTCAAATTCTGTGAAAAAAAATACCAGATTTATCTGACGATCATCATGGATCACCATTGAATGAATAAAGTTTAGTTATGACATTTTCACAGCTATATTTGACGTTTCCCATCTGATTGACAAGTGTTGGAGCAGGGGGTGAACACTAGTCATGGAAATTTAGGTCATATGAACATCGAAAGGAATTTTTCACCGTTCTTAGAACTAATCCTTCCACATGATCAGTATGTCTTTGTTCAAGTCTCACTGTTTAATCTGAACAATCATATACACACGCATGTTTACGAAAATTTTCAACAATAGCTGGTTCAGATGATGTAAGCCTGAGTGTAAAATCATGTTTTGATCTCAACGATAAGACCAAATCATTTATGTAGATTGACTTACTAACTCTCCCTGTTTTGCTTATCCTATTTCAGAGGCAATATAGTTGGAATGAAACCGTACAGAATTGCGTGAAGGATCAGATGGAGAAGAATCGGTATTCCGAACTACTTCGGAACGCCAATGTCCTTAGAGATATTAACTTTCGGTATTCTGGTTAAATGTATCCCAACTTCTTGATGCTCTTGATGTCTACTGATTTTGCAGTTGTTTGTGTGTGAGCTATTATTGTATGTTTGTTGATTGTCAAGTCATTGGTGCGTCATTTATCCACCTTCGAATGCTTACGTCACTAGTTTAAATAAATATTTCCGTACTGGTTAATCGCTTCTTTGCTTACGACACATATACAGCACTGAACACTTCGTTGAGAAGTTTTTAAATTTATCTTGTTAGTGGATGCAAGCACCATTTCATGAATCCATGAAACAACGCGTGAATCAGGAAGTGGACAATTGTATGCAATATAATAACAGGATCTGCTTACATAAATATACTTTCATGTGCAAACTCACTTCGTTGTGGAATGATTTTGAGGTGATTGACATCTGCTTCATTATCGATTACTGATAGGGTAGGTGATTTTTACGGCTTATGACCACTGACTGGTGTCACGTAACAAAATCACCAATCAGAATCCTGATTAATACTGCCATGTGACGTACAAAATGCTCATCACAAGCTTATTGTGTGCAGTCCTTACATCAAACAGACTGAAAGGAATAATCCTGTCCTATGTCTGCACCTTAAATTTTTATATACTGAACCTGTAAGCTGTAAATGTTCTCATCACTTTCTCGAGTGACTACTGTGTCACACACTATTAACCAAACTCCAACAAGCAATTGATTTTCATAAAATTGGTCGAGTTGATTTCTGCAAATACTTGAAACTTGTTGAAATGACGATGTTCTTGGTCTTCAGAAATCTAATCTCTTTCATCAAAATGCCCAATAAACTGTCTTTTATATCCAATGAAGCGATCCAGTTTACAGAAACCCCTAGTTACGGCCTCCATATCTCCTTGTCATTCGTGAAACAGGCTCATCATAGATCCTTTCTCCCTATGAATTACATCACCAGTAACTTTTTCAGACTGTGTAATAATTTGTTACAAACCGTTCGTGAAATATAGTCACTCCCATCCTTTGTTTGATGCATCGATTTTTACTTCACTGCTCAATGTGCTTACACCTGTAAGTAAATCCGATTCTGCATGTGAGACTATCGAAAAATGTTGTGTTAATTCGTTCACATCACTGAGCCCACCAATTGAGCATCCATACATGCAAATACTTCGCGCTAACACTGTTCATTGAAAACCTCAACTAATCTGAATAATATCTAGCCCAAACAGTGGATCATGGAATAACCTGGAACACTTAATATGATAGACTTCACTAACTTATCGCAGTGATTGTTGCTTTTGTTGTTTCCTGATCTGCGTTTCTGTGTGGAACTCTCTAGTTGTTACTTACTTACGCCTGATACGTCTAGTGGAAGAGCATAAGCCTCCCATCGGTATCCCACATCGAACTCTGTTCCGAGCTGTCAGTTCCAGTTGCTGTTTATCCTTTCAACGTCTGCTTCAGGGTTCTACTGGAGTATGCTGTGATTGATGGCATCTGGTCAACGGACATTTAATGTCTTGCACACACAGCTGTCTATAAATACTTGTGCACTTTTGACGATGGGAGTAGTAATCGTCCAAGCTTCAGCTCTATACAGTCGAACTGTATTGACTTTCGTATTGAAGATTCGGAATTTGAAGTTAGCAGACAGTTGATCTTAGTTCCATCTGTTTTTCAACTGAAGAAATGTTGCCCTTGCTTTGCTGGTTGATGCATTCACAGCATCACAAGATACCTGTTGTTTATCAATCGTGCTTCCCAGGTACATAAAGCTTTATAATTCTTCGAGAAATCCTCCATCAAGTGTAATCGTGTTGGTGTTCTCCATGTTATATTTGAGGATCTCGCTATTTTTCTTGTGAACATTGAGGTCTACTGATGCAAAGTCTGATGCCACACTGGTTGTCCTGACCTGTGTTTGTGCGTGTGTATGAAAACTAAGAGCTAGATCACTTGCAATTTCTGAGTCGTCTGATTACACGCAAGCTGTCTATCGTGTTTAGTGCGCAATTCGGGATGAGAGGACCTCATAATCCAATAAGCCACCGAAGGAAAACGAAAAGAGAGGTTAGGAAAATTGTTATTTTACTACTTGAAATGCTTCTAGAAGCCGTCATCTATGCACACATGTGATCAAGCTTTCATGTCCATACAACCATGATAGTGATAATAATACAAATTGTTTCTGTCCGAGTAACTTTCTCTGTCAAATAAGTTAAATAAAGCGCTTAACAAAATTAAACGGTAAACAAACTTTATTGTGGGAGAAGTGCTACTACACCTTTGGGAAAGTACGAAATACAATGGACATCTTGGACGCAGCTAGATGAATAACACTTCTCAGACGACGATTCAAGGTTTATGTGTTTGACGGTGTGTGTGTGTCTGTGACAGTGTTAGTGTACTGTTGGAGAGCACAGAATTTTCGGAAATTCCATGCCCCCACATTTTCCCCGCATTATCGTCATTTGTAGTGAAAAGTAAACATTTCTTATTTTCTCTCAATGGTTGGAAGCCAATTAAAATTGTCGGAGATCAGTTTACTATTGAGTCATTTTGATTTGCATAACATTTGTGTCGTAGCATTTTCAAACTAATACACTGTGGTTGTGCTCTACTCCAATCGATGTTATTTTGTGATGAAATGTATAGTGAAATGACCACAAAATAATTTGACGGAAGGTCAATTTTTCAAGTCCACATATGAACTTGATCTGATTTGTTTCATTAGGACGAAGATAGATGATCAGCTTTGCTAAATGTATTATGCACAATGAAACATTGTGAATCCCTTTCTGCTATTCGTTGGTTTCCACTCTGTGTACACTGTGTGTGAATAAACTGATGTTTCTATTACCTGGCTTGTCTATGTCGAAAGTGATGTAGATCGCTGGACAAATTATCTCGAATCTAGTATGGTGGTGTGGTATGCCCAGATGTATTGTCCAGTCTATTGTTAGTGTATTAATCGTAGAGTATTGTTTTATTGGTTATCGAGTGTTGTTTATTCATGAATGCATTGAATGGAATGGAGATAGAAGTGTATACACGACAAAAATAATGTGTGAGTTATGTCGCTTATGTTAAGAACATTACATAATCACCGACTGGAAATGTTTCCATTACTAATGAGAGATCAGGGAAACTGTTTCACAATACAACGATCAGGTAAACTCTCTATGTGCTAAGAATCCGAACATAGTGACTTACAACATGAACGAAATATCAACCACTGACATTTCAAAATAACATGGTGAAACTGAGTTACGTCTATTTGTGTGGTCTAAATGTAAAAGAGCAGGTTTTCGATTTGGAAAGGAAATAGCCTCTTAAGTGTCTTACTTCTCTGTATATTTCTCCATTTGATATCATTTTGTGATGAAAATCGACCTCTGACTTCATGATTCCGCACTACTGCATTCCATATAATAAGTGGTGCTGAAACATACCTGAGATACTTCCAAATGCTGATAGCTAGCAAATACTCTAAGTTGTGGTGTTTGAATGAACTAATGATACCTTTGTACTTGTTGAATGTTTGATTTCGAGTTCTAAATACAGTACATTCGTTAGTGCTTTTGTAGTTTTTCTTTATTCAATTTCGTTATCCCTGGGATTCTTTGTTCATACTACAATTCAATTACTCCTAATTATCATATTGGCTTCGCGATGGAGCCTGCATTGGAGCAGTTAGATATTCATTCAACTTCCGAAGCTTTTGAGGATTATTTGGAAATATTTGAAATTTGGAGCATGACCAAGAAGGATGTTAAAGGTGATAAAATTGTGGCACGTTTCCTGACATTCATCGGAAAAGAAGCATACAGCTTATTGAAAAGTTTGGCATATCCAGAAAAACCTATCTCACTTCCTTATGCAACCCTTAAGGAGCTATTATTAAATCATGTAAAGTGCACTAGTTTTAAATGCCGTGAAAGGGCGAAATTTCATAATATGACTCGTCGAAATGACCAAAAGGTCAGGGAATTCATCCTTGAATTGCTGAAACAAGCTGCCAAATGTAATTTCGGTGATCAACTTCATGTGCAACTGAGAGACCGATTAATCGCAGGAATCAACATACCGGGTTTGGAAAGAGAGCTGTTAAGAATGCCCAACTGTTCCTTTCAAGATGCTAGAACTTCGTGTATTAACCACGAGGCAGTGAATGAACTTGATATCCAGTCGATGAATATTTCTAATACTTTGCTTAGTCGTCATGATGGAATACAATCTCAGGGTCAATCAAAATTGCGTTCGTTTAACAGTGGCTCCTATTCTCGTGTAAATATGAAAGGTGTTTCAACAAGGAATTACAAAGGAAATCACAAAGGCGAGACCAAGTTTGGCAAATGTTTATCATGTGGAAAACTTCATTCTCGTAATTCATGTGGTTTTCGTAATGCTAAATGTTTTAGATGTGGTAAGATAGGACACATTCAAATAGTATGCAAAACTACTGTTCATTATGCCTCAAGTAGTACTAAATCTTGTAATTTAGATCCCAATAATTCAGCTGTTCCTAATGATCATTTATCTTTGTCTACCATTTTGAAAGGTAATACTCATATTCAAAAGTGATTATATACATCTCATGGTTCATGTCATGACTTGATTGTGGACACAGGCAGAATAGAGTCCATTATTTCATTCAAGAACTTCAAATTTTTAGATCCTAACGTTGTGGTACGACCCACTGAGGTATCAATATTGGGGATTACTGGACACAGACTGCCTATACGAGGATGTTGTGAGTTGCTAATAATAGATGATAATTCTTCATACATACCTTGTGGATTTTTAGTTAGCAAAACAAGACTGTCAATACTGGTCTTAAGGAATTTGAAAAGGCTTAAAGTGGAGCTGTCTTTGCTAGTTTCTAAAGAAAATAATGATGCTTTACTTAAAGATTTGATAGCCACATGTGTTAAGTGCAGTGGAGGTATGAAAATTCAGTCTATAAAACTTCAAGTACAGGGTGATCCAGTCTTTCCTAAAAGACGAATAATTCCTCATGGTCTTCGAGATGCAGTACATAAAGCATTAAACGATTTGTGTGCAAAGGCATAATTGAACCGGTTCAGTCTTCAACATGGGGTACTCCTATTGTTACGCCACTGAAATCGGACAGCAAAACTCCTAGAATATGTGGTGACTATAGATTAACATTGAACTCCCATTTGTTGAAGCAAACATGCACGACGGTAGAGGCTGAAGATATTCTAAATCGACTTCATGGTTCTAAGGTGTTCTCGAAAGTCGACCTAAAAGATGCTTATCTTCAAATCCCTTTAGATCAATCCTCATCTATTTTGACGACAATTAACACTCCTTTTGGTCTGTTCAAATACAATTTCCTTCCATTTGGTCTAAGTTGTTCTCCAGCCATATTTCAGGAAGTTATGAATAAGGTGGTTAGTGATCTTGAAGGTATTAAAGTTTATCAAGATGATCTCATTGTTCATGGCTCTGACAAGGTGGTTCATAACTACAGACTTATTGCCTTATTGCGTCGTTTATTTGGGAAGAATATTACAGTAAATTCAAATAAGTGTTCATTTTGTGTATCTAGTTTTGAATGTCTTGGATACCTAGTTGATGGTAATGGTTTTAGACCAGATATGAAACGACTAACTCCACTGACAAATGCACCGTCATCAAAAAATCTTACGGAACTACGTTCACTAGTGGGTGCTCTTCAATACTATTTCCGTTTTATTCCTAATTTTTCTTGTCGTGCAAATTGTTTATTTAATATTTTGACATCCAATTCATTTAAATGGGGTGAGGAACAAGAGTCATGCTTACGTAGTCTACTAAACTTTCTTCAAAGTGATGCTGTTCTTCGAACTTACTCCCCTAGTGTACAGTCTGTGCTTATCACTGATGCATCACCTGTGGGTATTGGCGCAGTTTTGGAACAGGAGGGTCGACCAGTTAGTTGTGTTTCACGCAAACTTACTGTTACTGAACAAGGTTATTCACAGACTCAGCGAGAAGCATTAGCTGTGTATTGGGCTGTTAAAAGACTTCATAAATATTTATTCGGAAAGAAATTCACTATTGTTACTGATCATGAGGCTTTAAAGTTTATTTATCATCCTGAAGAAGCATTAGCACGTTCCTCAGCTGCTATGGGTCAACGATGGAGTATTGCTTTGAGTGCCTATGACTATACGGTTCAGCACAGGAGTGCCAAACAAATTCAACATGTTGACTACATTTCTCAACAGTCATTACAAGATAAACCTATTAATACTTCAGACTGTTTGTTAGTACAACCTTTACCAGTGAAACGTCCAGATCTCATTAGAGAAACTCCTAAATACTTTGGATGTATAATTAATGCTATACGGAAAGGTTGGAATGCTAATTTGAAACGTAGATTTCCTATCTATTTTTCAAAGCGGGATGAGCTATCTACTACTCCTGATGGTATTTCGTGTTTAAATGATCGTGTTGTTATTCCTCCTTCGTTGCCTATATCTGTCCTTGAAGATCTTCATAGTGGACATTTAGGTGTTGAGAAAATGATGTCATTGGCGAGGCTCATATGTTGGTGGCCAGAGATAAATGCAGATATTTGCCGTAGAGCAAACAATTTTGAAAAGTGTCATAAGCTGAAACATCAGCATTCAAATTGGACTCCATGGCCAGTATCGTCTGAGGCCTGGCAGAGAATTCATGCAGACTATTGTGGTCCGTTTCTTGGCAAATACTATGCGCTTGTAGTTATTGATTCTTTTTCAAAGTGGCCTGGAGTTTTTTTCACAACTTCACCAAATTCTGACTTCAGAATTCAAGCATTAAGAATGGTGTTTACTCGAGAAGGGGTTCCAATGGTGTTAGTGACTGATAACGACCCTCATTTTGCTGCAGATGCAGTCACTACCTGGTCAAATAGTACAGGGTGCAGACATCTGTTTACTGCTCCCAGACATCCTTGTTCCAATGGTCAGGCAGAAAATTTTGTCAGGACGTTAAAAACTGCTATTGATTCTATTGCCGCCTCAACATTTTATGAGCTGGAGAGGAGAGTAGATACTTTTCCTTTGTAATATAGAAACGCCAGACACCCTGTGACGAAAGAGACTCCATCAAAGCTATTAAAAGGAAGGATTCTTCGGTCGAATATGAGATGTTTAGAGTCTGCAGAAGTTACATATTATCGTGGCAATGATCTTCGACCATCCACGGGTATTGTTCTGAAGAATGTCGGGAAATCTATGGTGCGACTTTTAGATATCAATGACTTAAGTACACACAATCGAAATGTTGATCAATACAATTCCAGGAACCAGGTGAGTCTGTTCTGATTTCAGTTGTTAATTCTAATACTCATGAGTGCATTCTAGATAATACAGAGTCTTTATCCAATACATTGTCGGACAGACACAGTATGAACTTGAGAAGAAGACGTACAATTGATTACAGACACTTAGACTCTAATTAAAGCTGTGTCGGATGTGGTGTTTGAATGAACTAATGAGTCCTTTGTATTTGTTGAATGTTTGATTTCGAGTTCCAAATACAGTACATTCGTTAGTGCTTGTGTAGTATTTCTTGATTCAATTGCGATATCTCCGGGATTCTTAGTTCATACTATAATTCAATTACTCCTAATTATCATTATGTACAATTGATTGACTAGACGGTGCGACCTGACACACATGACATTGATCACTTTTTCCTTCAAACAACTGAAGATTTGGAAGCAAACTAAATTTGTTTCAGCTACGCGTATTTTGTAAATTTACCCTTTCGTAGTGATAGAGAAGTTACCAAACTTCAGAATTGCAGTATTCAGGAGTAAAGCTTCTGTGTGTGAAAGCAAGTCATGCTATTGACTAGTGTGTGGACAGAAACCGATGTCGATAGTGAGCAAACATACAACTGGCAACGAATTAATTATTGATAATATCCCATTTGTCAACGGACACTCCGGTCACACAGGAATAAAACGCGGAAATCAAAAGACATCAAGACAGTCTGACATTCTAAGGATTGTTATTTCGAAAAGATAACTTCAATTCAATACAAATATACGAATTAGGCGATCTTTACCGGTGTACAGTAGTGATATGATATGTGAAACGTAAAAAAGACAGTTGCAAAAATGACTGATTTCGGGAGCCAACAATTCCTCATGCTGTTCTGTACGGTGAGCGTCCAACGTAATTGCCGCTGAAATCAGGTAAGAAAGATGAGACGTTAGTAAGTTCATTAAGATGATGAGACAAAGCTGATCAGTGATTTTCTCATGTTGATTTATTATTATCATTGAAGTTGGAACATCGACAAATGTTCACACTCGTTACCTTTATAATATTGAATAAAGCCATAAATAAATAAATACAATGAAAATCAAACATTGTTGATGATATTCATGAAACTACTTGTGGATATCAGTAGTCAGATTACACGTAGAAATTTGAAGGGAGATATTCATCATGTCAAAGTCTGTGTAATACTAGTAATGGGAAATCAATTCTGATATTCATGTGAATTCAAGTGTTTGTAAAATATAGTGAAATTCATATGCAAAAGAGTTGGTTTTGTTCACAATGAGTACATTGTTGATGACCACTGATTCATGGTCGATTCCGTTACTATTCGGTTACATGGTAAACGTAACTACAACAGATGAAATGTGATTTACGTTGGTTTAAGCATTGACAAAAGTAGGCATTTGTTGTCACGGAATTAAAAATGCCAGACAATAATTTTCAGGATAGCAAATGTTAGTTTATGTAGCAACGAGTGTCTGAGTGGATAAATAGAAATAGAGCGTATCAGTAATATTGGTAAACAACAGCCAAATTGAACTCCACTACCAACAACATGCGATCATCAAGGAAGTATGCAGAACGGAGTTACAATGAGAAGAGCAGGTCACACCAACAACACGACTGATGAAAAATCGGAATTGGAAGACATTTCGATGAGACCAGAATTTCACAGTCTGTCTGACTTACGAACAATCATTTGTTGGCTTTTACAATATATATACACACCATGGGATCAGGTTAATCAACATAAGTCATAGTGATTAAACTAACCACTCATAAGTGTCAATTTTTCTTATGAATGTGGGATTATATTTGTGCAATCAGTTATGAATCAGTAGAGCTAAAGGGAGGCGTCTACACAAGACGGCAATATTGAAAAAAATTTGATTGAAGTTTACTCACAGCGTTTTTACACTAATGTGGAAGTGGCTATCGGTTTGTGGGATTATGATTCACGAGTGACTCATGCTTCGGGATGGAACACAACAATGTCTGATAATTCCATGAAATTTTAATCAGATTATGCTATATTGTAATTAAGGCTGAATAATGTGTGAGACGAGCATTTGTGTGGAGTGACGTGTTCTGTCGTTTATAGTCGATATGAGGTGATGACATGTGTAGTTTGCATTGATGACTGCTGATTGACACGTGTAGTTCGATGCATGGATCGTGATACGATATGAGAGCCTCACAAACCACCTTTCTCACAGTAGTGTCGATTGAATGGGACGTGGAACATGAGATCGTCCCCATGCATGTGGTAGTTTAAGGAATGAGTTGTGATTCGACTTCCATTTGTTAGTGTTCGTTCCACATGTTTTAAGTTTCCGATGAGATGTGGCATCGGAATTCGATGTTGATTTTCACTGACTATGTGTTAATAGCAGTACATGTTGCAGATATTTCTTTGTAAAAGCTTAGGTCGGTTGTCAAGAGTTAATCTCAAGAAAATAAGCATATATAAAAACAGCATAGTTCAGATATTTATTCACTTCTTTATTTTGTTTAGGCGTTATATTTCTATCTATCTTATATTGCTTGTTGAGAGGTTTTGTTCGTCTGAGTAAAGAACCTCACGCTCCACTGTGACTGCGCGAAGATCAAAATAAAGACCTATTTCCCTACGAGTCTGGTTTCTTCTATTAATAACGCGAGGGTTACCATAAGGCACTAAACTGGTGAGCCCTGTGAAACACATATTTGGTTTCATTGTTGATTAATAAATTTTTTTTTGGTTTTACTTTGTCGTAAAGGTAGACCTCCTGATCATCGGTAAACATATTCTGGTATATATATATATATATACATAGTTTTTTTAATATAATCTTAAAGTATTCGTGCTGTAGTAACCATTTTTCGTGCTAAGTTTATTGCTATATTGTTCATATACTTCATGTCAGACTCATTACAAACCCAAAACCTGGAGGATATGTCACCAGTGGAGATAGTCACTGTTATTACTACGAAATCCCGACTTCCAGAATTTGATCGTGTTGATCCTGAGTTGTGGTTTGCTCAACTAGAGCATTATTTCACGAGACATAATATCAAATCCGAAGGAATTCGCTATAGAAACTTGTGTTCTATATTTTCTCCTTCAGTCACCAAAGAAGTCCGTGACTTGATTTTAAGCCCACCATCACCACAACCTTACACCATTTTAAGACGAGAGATCATAAACTGTTTATCATTATCAGACAGCCAAAGAATCCAAAGGCTTTTCCAAGGAGAAACATTAGGCGATAGGTCACCGTCACAGTTTTTACGTCACCTTCAAGTCTTAGTGGATGATAACACAGTGGGTGAAGCAGTCCTAAAGCAAGGATGGATACAAGCTCTCCCATGCTACGTCCAACACTGTTTGGATGCACAAGATCCTGAAACCTCTTTATCTCATTTAGCGCGTATAGCAGATAGGATAATGGAAAGGGGTCCCCTAACTGGATCAAACACGATAAACCACACACAAAAAGAACCAGCCAAAGACTCAGTCATAGAGGGACTCATAGCGAGTGTGAAAAGTCTCACTGAGGCTGTTGCGAAAATGCAAATGGATCATAGAAACAGGAGTAGATCACCACAACGAACAAGATCCAAGTCACGAAACAGATTACAAATGTCTAGACAATCTGGGCAATTTTGTTGGTATCATTGGAAGTTTGGTGTCAACTCAACAAAGTGCATGCAACCCTGCGACTGGCCCAAACAAAATCCCAGAAATGCGGGAAACGAGTAACCCCTCCCCAGGTCGCGACGACTGGGGAGGGGCGCCTAAATAGTTAAAGACAGAAACTCCGGCTTGTGCTTTTTGGTAGATACCGGCGCTGCTCTCAGTATCATACCTCAAAACAAAACTGAGCTGGGGCGAAAAACATCCCCAGTCACACTCCAAGCTGCCAATAAAACTGATATTGCGACGTTTGGGCAGAAAACTTTAACACTAGATTTGGGGTTCAGAAGGCAATTCCCCCGGTTTTTCACTGTAGCCGATTTAGATCTGGCAATACTGGGGATGGACTTTCTAGAGAGATACGAGTTTCTCGTTGACACTAGGAAACGACGCTTAACACTGAAAGAAACTTCGAATTACACAAAAGGCAAAGAAAGTCACATCACATCCCTTAACTTGATTCAAACTCCGCCAGTAACAACAGCGAAATTCCAAGATATACTAGCGGAATTTCCAAACTTAACTAGACCAAACCCACAACCTGCCAAAGACAAACTAAAAGTAAGTCATACTATCAAAACCGAAGGTGCGCCTGTGTTTGCAAGACCCAGAAGTCTAGCACCAGATAAGCTCAAAATCGCTAGAGCTGAATTTGACTATATGCTACAACTGGGTATTATCCGTCCCTCTGATAGCCAATGGGCATCCCCTTTGCATATGGTCCCAAAGAAAAACGAAGGGGATTGGCGGCCGTGCGGGCATTACAGAGAGCTCAACCGTCAAACCGTACCAGACAGGTACCCGATCCCGCATATCCAAGATTTCACAAACGGTTTACATGGTACGAACATATTTACTAAAATTGACTTGGTCAGGGCATATCACAATATTCCGGTGGCTGATGAAGATATCCCCAAGACAGCCATTACTACACTTTTTGGTTTATTCGAGTTTGTACGCATGCCATTCGGCCTCAGAAATGCGGCCCAAACATTTCAAAGATTCATGGATAACCTACTTCGAGATATGCCATTTGCACAGGGGTATATAGACGATTTGTCAATTGCCAGCCCCGATTTACAATCACACGAACAGCATGTACGAGCAGTGTTGAAAAGACTGGATGAAAATGGAATGAACATACATCAAAGTAAGTGTGTTTTCGTTGTTCAAACTCTAGAATTTCTTGGGCACACAATAAGCCCAGAAGAGATTACACCTATCAAAGCAGAAGTGGACACCATCAAACATTACCCTATACCTAGTTCTCTAACACAAATGAGAAGTTTTTTAGGTCTAATTAACTTTTATCGCAGATTCATACCCGGTTGTGCACAACTAATGCAACCCTTGACAGATTCACTTAAAGAAAAACCAAAAGAATACAAACTGTCTTCTGACGCCGTCGAAGCGATTAAACAGCTAAAAGATAAACTGGCTCAGGCATCTACGTTGGTGTATCCGAATTCTCCTTCTCCACTTGCTTTAATGGTGGACGCTTCAGATAAAGCAGTAGGTGGTACCCTTAATCAACTGGTTAAAAACGCCTGGAAACCAATTGCTTTCTTCTCGAAAAGACTCGCTCCAGCAGAGACAAGGTATTCTACCTTCGGGCGGGAGCTTCTGGCAATCTACTAGACCATTAAGCACTTCCGACACATGTTAGAAGGCAGGGAATTTATAGTCTTTACAGATCACAAACCACTAACGAATGCATTAAAAGCGAGAGCCGATAAATACTCACCGCGAGAAGTTCGACATCTTGACTATATATCACAGTTCACAAGTGATATCCGACATGTCAAAGGTCGGGACAATCAGGCTGCAGACGCTTTGTCTAGATTAGAAATGAACGTGCTACAGCAGTCTACAGTAGACTTCGAGACACTGAAGCACGAACAAGAAAAGGATCCAGAATTACGAAATCTGCTTAAAACAAATAATTCAAGTCTTAAATTAAAACAGTTATCGTTGCCTATCGACGGTATTCTAATTTACTGTGACACGACCAAGGCATCGCCTCGACCTTTCGTTCCTAAGAGTATGCGAAAGTTGATATATAAAAACTTCCATGCTTTGTCTCATCCTGGCGCAAAAGCTTCGACTAAACTAATTAACGCCAGATATATATGGCCGAATTTACAGAAGGATGTACACAAATGGGTCAGAGAGTGCTCGGCATGCCAATAATCAAAGGTTATTTGTCACACAAATTCACCCATAGGTGTTTTCTCGCAACCAGATGCACGTTTTGCCCATGTGCATATTGACTTGGTAGGACCTTTACCACGTTCGAACGGTTTTAATTATCTTTTTACGTGCATAGATCGATTTACCAGATTCCCTATAGCCATCCCGATAGCGGACATCACAGCGGAAACAGTAGCCAAGGTTTTCATGCAGAACTGGGTAACCATTTTTGGTACACCCATAACAATAACGACGGATAGAGGAGCGCAATTTGAATCCGAATTATTCAATAACTTGGCTAAACTTCTAGGCTCCAATAGGATACACTGTACGGCATATCATCCTCAGGCTAATGGGATGGTAGAACGTTTTCACCGTCAGCTAAAGACCGCTCTTATATCTCACTCAAACCCCAATCAGTGGACAGAATTCCTACCGTTAGTTATGTTGGGAATACGACCATCTGTCAAAACTGACGCACAGTGTTCAGCAGCGGAAATGGTTTTCGGAACAACTCTGAGACTACCAGGTGAATTTATTAACCCTAATACTAACAGTCAAAAACTTAATTTAGAAAATTACGTAGATCAACTACGGGACCACATGTCCAAACTCAAGCCAATTATTACTCGTGAACAATCGCGAGCTATATATATACCTAAAGATCTAAGCAATTGCACGCACGTCTGGATAAGGTGTGACAAAATAAAAGCACCGCTTAGCCCTCCGTTTGAAGGTCCTTTCAAAGTCGTCTCAAGAAAAGATAAATATTTCATAATAGAAAGGCATGGAAACACGGACTCCGTAAGTATGGACAGGTTGAAACCAGCTTATCTCGATCACGAACCACCGTACGTGTTGTTAGACCGCTTACCTGACAAAACAATTGCGGAATCGACATGTGAAAACGGTAAATCTGTACAAGTGACTAAAACGGTTAGATGGGCACATCTAATTAGTCAGTCAAGAATACTGACAGTTTTGGCTGCAGAATAAAATCTAATCACGTACCTAGTAGGATCCTGCGTTTATTTAAAAATAATTTTTTTCTCATAACGTCCCACCTATTTCATTTAACAAAAAAAAATACTTTTCGATGTCACACTATCAACAACTCCTCAGATCTTTTACTTTTGATATATGAGTGTGTTAAAATTTTTATTAAAAAAATACTTGATACATAAGCTAGGTATTCCTAAACAATTGCTGAGTGACAGTAGTCGAATTCATAAAAAGGGGTAAGTCAAACCAGAGAACGACAAATCTCCAAATAAGGTGAGTGATGTGAACAAGCTGCGCCTGTTGAACTAAGCAATTTCTTAGATTTTACGAATAATATTAAACAATTAAAAAGCTGGAGGCAAACGTTGAACGAATTCCCTGTGAGCATGTATTATAAAACCACACAACTAGGCCTGGCAGTAACGGCGAATTCAAAAAGCAACCCAGACGAGCAATCTTTTCTCGAAGCAAAACACGTGAAACCGAATAATTATCAACTATATTTATGTATTTACATTTTGTACCTTATTATTTTATGCAGGCAGTGGAGCAGTTCTTCAGGTTTTGTTGATTTTCATCATTACCTTTGCAGTAAACTCTTCTTTACTTTTTACTTGAGGGCGACTCAAGAGGCAGATGAGTAAACACCTGATAGCCGGACAGAGCATGGAAAAATCGTACCTCACCAACATGGTGTTGAGCCCGCTCGCGGCACTTTCTCAGACATTCTTGTTCCATTTTCTCAAACTCTTTCTCTTGCGAGCACGTTGCAAACCGACAGCTATAGTGTAGTGAAAATTGCATGCTACAAAATAAGATGTCAAATGAAAAGACATCCACGGATCGATGGAGTTGTCATTGATTTGAAGTCATAGTGAGCGAGTTGATAATCCTCCCTTGGACTGCGGAAACAGAACTTAAATGCTTTTGATAAATAGGTTGTCGAACCGACGTTCCTACGGAAGTCGATTCTAGGAGGAAGCTAATGTAACAGCTTAGGTCGGTTGTCAAGAGTTAATCTGAAGAAAATAAGCATATATAAAAACAGCATAGTTCAGATATTTATTCACTTCTTTATTTTGTTTAGGCGTTATATTTCTATCTATCTTATATTGCTTGTTGAGAGGTTTTGTTTGTCTGAGTAAAGAACCTCACGCTCCACTGTGACTGCGCGAAGATCAAAATAAAGACCTATTTCCCTACGAGTCTGGTTTCTTCTATTAATAACGCGAGGGTTAACATAAGGCACTAAAACTATTTCACATTTTAAGTGTTAAGGGATCGCAAACTGAAGGTATGAATCAGTGATGCAGAAATGATTTTCTGTTTCATTTCACCGCGTCTTGTGATCGATGATTCAACATTCAGCAGCCTAGTAATTCTATGCATGACCGGATTTGTGAAAGAACGTGTTCTTTTAATTGAAGCGAGGGAAATTGTTCGAAATAGGAATGGTCAATTAGTTTATGTGTTTGATGACAAACAGGTGAATTTTTTTGTTAATAGTCTCCGTTAAGATATGTTTTGATGCAATAATATATTTATGCTTCACTATGTGTTTTATTTTTTACTGGATATCTGTGTGTAGAGGGATGCGTATAATGATTCTCAAATCCAGAGTAAACATGTTTGATGTGCAATAATACTAGTTGCTAATTGATCGTATAGTGTTGAAAGAAATATGTGTCAAGAAAATGCATTTCTCATGAAGTTTATCTGCTCTCAAAATTCCTTAGAAATAGATTTTATAACAAGTCGAGTGATTAGCTCACATAATTCACTAAACTTTTGCTTCATCACTTATATACACATCATAATGATATTTGTACGAAGATTATTCCTTTCAATGAGTTTTCTCCAGGTTGTGAGACTATAGTTTCGAATTAATGATCAAATAGGTGGTCAGGTATAAGGCACAATCCATCATTTAAAACTACATTTTGAGAATTCAGTGTTGTTTTTAATATGGGATAAAATGAAATCATTAAATTTGCAATTACCGACACCATTAAGTGAACACAAATTGCTAGACATCAATGAAAAGAAAATAAGTCTATACATGCTAATAATTCGTGATTTCCCGATAACTTCGTCGTGAGTGTCTGTGACAAAGTGAATATTAACGTGTGGTGTGAAACTACTCCAGAACTAACATAGGATTGAACAAGTGTAAACCTTTGAATAAGTTTATTTGTACTCTCATTTTTAACACTTTCATTTTACAATTAGTGGATGACTCTGGTAATGAATATTTATACTCATTCTAATGAAACTATGAACAGTCGTTATTCGCCGTGCTATCTAACGATTGCTTCATATTTTGTCTCATGCAATCAGTTCACTTTGACCAGGTTTCCAAGAAAAATAGTCCTAAAATTATATCTTCAATGAAACAACCGACTGTGTCATCATAATTGAGTCAATCATTAGATGGATTGCAGTAAATACAGTGGCAATGTGGCTGCTGAATGTTGAATCATCGATCACACGACGCGGTGAAATGAAACAGAAAATCATTTCTGCATCACTGATTCATACCTTCAGTTTGCGATCCCTTAACACTTAAAATGTGAAAAAGTAATATCTGCAACATGTACTGCTATTAACACATAGTCAGTGAAAATCAACATCGAATTCCGATGCCACATCTCATCGGAAACTTAAAACATGTGGAACGAACACTAACAAATGGAAGTCGAATCACAACTCATTCCCTAAACTACCACATGCATGGGGATGGTCTCATGTTCCACATGCAATTGTGTTGATCGATTTCACTCTCCATTCAACCACGAGGGCACCAATTCACTTCAACACGTCCCATTCGATCGACACTACTGAGAGAAAGGTGGTTTGTGAGGCTCTCATATCGTATCACGATCCATGCATCGAACTACACGAGTCAATCAGCAGTCATCAATGCAAACTACACATGTCATCACCTCATATCGACTATAAACGACAAAACACGTCACTCCACACAAATGCTCGTCTCACACATTATTCAGCCTTAATTACAATATAGCATAATCTGATTAAAATTTCATGGAATTATCAGACATTGTTGTGTTCCATCCCGAAGCATGAGTCACTCGTGAATCATAATCCCACAAACCGATAGCCACTTCCACATTAGTGTAAAAACGCTGTGAGTAAACTTCAATCAAATTTTTTTCAATATTGCCGTCTTGTGTAGACGCCTCCCTTTAGCTCTACTGATTCATAACTGATTGCACAAATATAATCCCACATTCATAAGAAAAATTGACACTTATGAGTGGTTAGTTTAATCACTATGACTTATGTTGATTAACCTGATCCCATGGTGTGTATATATATTGTAAAAGCCAACAAATGATTGTTCGTAAGTCAGACAGACTGTGAAATTCTGGTCTCATCGAAATGTCTTCCAATTCCGATTTTTCATCAGTCGTGTTGTTGGTGTGTTCACTTGTGTGCTGCTGTGTTCATGCGCAATTAGATGATGCGATGAGGAATGAATTGTTAACTCTTCACAATGAGGCAAGACAATCTGTTCAATATGGTCAGCTTGTCGGGCAACCGATAGCAGTCTCCATAAAACCACTGGTAAGAAGAATAATTGTTTAACTTGAGTGTTCAGCGCAATTATTTTTTGATTGAGACGAATTGATTTCAGTGTACGTTCCAACCGGTCTCACTGCAGACATAGTGTGATGATGAGAGAGATGGAGAGAGAGGGTGACGTTTGTTGGTTATGGCTGACTGCAAGTAGCAGTTTCTTGGTCACTCAAATTAAGTTGGTGGTGTAATGTGTTGTACAGTAGACAGCTCACTGGTTGAAGTTATTGTGTGATTGTCGACAGTGTTCTTAGCTGTGCATTTGTTTGTTTTGAGTGAGTGTGGCTAGTGATGTGTAGGTTGGTGAGAATTGTGTGTATGGGCGAACGGGCATGAATTCATAACAGACGAAAAATTTGTTGCAGTTTCTGATTGACTAGGAGACAAAACCAAAATCTCCTAATTATATCACGTCAACGTGACGGCACTGATGACAACGAGTGACATTCGATACCACTTCATTCACCTTATCGATTTTAAGTAAATAAAGCAATAATTACATGATCAATTGACTAATTAACCTATTCATTTGCTCATTAATTAACCACATGTTTACAGAAATGGAATGTGGAATTGGAAAAGAAAGCACAAATTCTGTCTGATCAATGTCGTGTTGGACATGATACAAATGATGATCGTAAAATACCGAAATTCCAATATGTTGGACAGAATTGGGCCGGTGCGAAGGACATAAACACGTAAGTGTCATGTGCGTTGTGCTAAATATATGAATTTGTTCAATTTGCTCTATTTGCTCATTTTTCCAAATGTTCGCATTCATGTTTCGATTGATTGATATTGTTTGTTCATTTCTATCAAGCGGATTCAAAATGTGGTTGGATGAATACAAGAATTACGACTTCTACACGAAAACATGTCGTATGGGTCAGTGTGGTCATTATACTCAGGTAAGCATTAGAACGATAACAAAGCATTCTTGTTAAAATAACTACTTCAGACAAAGTCGTATAGACACTAACTAGTGATATTGTGGCCGATCCATGAAACAGTCTGACATAGATACGTTTAGTATCCAACTATCCGTTGTCACATACACACAAATCGGAAATGTTCCAGTCCTCGTTGGCACGCTTCTTGTCTGTGTTAGAATGATCTACACTTTGCCGAATGAATCAGGTCTTTCTCATCGTTGTGATCTTTGACTGTTGATTTGTGTAGACGACTACTGTGAATGTGTTCCATTCCAACACACTATTCAATAGCTCACTGTCCTTTTGTTCATTTCAGCTTGTTTGGGAGGACACTACGGATGTTGGATGTGGTGTTACGAATTGTCCGAATTTCCCGTATGGACTCAGCATCGTGTGCAACTATGGTCCTGGGTAGGTCCTAAACAAGATCATTTTTATTTACTTGATTGATTTGTGACCTGCTCTTCTCATTGTAACTCCGTTCTGCATACTTCCTTGATGATCGCATGTTGTTGGTAGTGGAGTTCAATTTGGCTGTTGTTTACCAATATTACTGATACGCTCTATTTCTATTTATCCACTCAGACACTCGTTGCTACATAAACTAACATTTGCTATCCTGAAAATTATTGTCTGGCATTTTTAATTCCGTGACAACAAATGCCTACTTTTGTCAATGCTTAAACCAACGTAAATCACATTTCATCTGTTGTTGTTACGTTTACCATGTAACCGAATAGTAACGGAATCGACCATGAATCAGTGGTCATCAACAATGTACTCATTGTGAACAAAACCAACTCTTTTGCATATGAATTTCACTATATTTTACAAACACTTGAATTCACATGAATATCAGAATTGATTTCCCATTACTAGTATTACACAGACTTTGACATGATGAATATCTCCCTTCAAATTTCTACGTGTAATCTGACTACTGATATCCACAAGTAGTTTCATGAATATCATCAACAATGTTTGATTTTCATTGTATTTATTTATTTATGGCTTTATTCAATATTATAAAGGTAACGAGTGTGAACATTTGTCGATGTTCCAACTTCAATGATAATAATAAATCAACATGAGAAAATCACTGATCAGCTTTGTCTCATCATCTTAATGAACTTACTAACGTCTCATCTTTCTTACCTGATTTCAGCGGCAATTACGTTGGACGCTCACCGTACAGAACAGCATGAGGAATTGTTGGCTCCCGAAATCAGTCATTTTTGCAACTGTCTTTTTTACGTTTCACATATCATATCACTACTGTACACCGGTAAAGATCGCCTAATTCGTATATTTGTATTGAATTGAAGTTATCTTTTCGAAATAACCATCCTTAGAATGTCAGACTGTCTTGATGTCTTTTGATTTCCGCGTTTTATTCCTGTGTGACCGGAGTGTCCGTTGACAAATGGGATATTATCAATAATTAATTCGTTGCCAGTTGTATGTTTGCTCACTATCGACATCGGTTTCTGTCCACACACTAGTCAATAGCATGACTTGCTTTCACACACAGAAGCTTTACTCCTGAATACTGCAATTCTGAAGTTTGGTAACTTCTCTATCACTACGAAAGGGTAAATTTACAAAATACGCGTAGCTGAAACAAATTTAGTTTGCTTCCAAATCTTCAGTTGTTTGAAGGAAAAAGTGATCAATGTCATGTGTGTCAGGTCGCACCGTCTAGTCAATCAATTGTACATACATCTCAGTCCTATGGGAGGTCAGTCGCGGTCCGGATAGCTCAGTGGTAAAGTCTGTGACAGTGACACTCGGTGATACGGCATCGAGTCCGTCAAGGAGCATCAGTTTCCTCAAGATTACAGGTACACCTTGCTGACGAGTGCCTAATAGCACGAAACCTAGATCTAAGGTTTCCTGTAGACTACCGCCAACCACCATCTCATCTCAACATAGTGCACGCAATGTCCAGTCACCTAGACTGGTGGCCACAATGCGACTTGGTCAAAAGAATTAGATCTGAACCAAGAAGTACCTGACGCACACGACATTGGCCACTACCCGGTGATCAATCGAGTGTAGATACTTAGAGTATTTGCTAGCTATCAGCATTTGGAAGTATCTCAGGTATGTTTCAGCACCACTTATTATATGGAATGCAGTAGTGCGGAATCATGAAGTCAGAGGTCGATTTTCATCACAAAATGATATCAAATGGAGAAATATACAGAGAAGTAAGACACTTAAGAGGCTATTTCCTTTCCAAATCGAAAACCTGCTCTTTTACATTTAGACCACACAAATAGACGTAACTCAGTTTCACCATGTTATTTTGAAATGTCAGTGGTTGATATTTCGTTCATGTTGTAAGTCACTATGTTCGGATTCTTAGCACATAAAGAGTTTACCTGATCGTTGTATTGTGAAACAGTTTCCCTGATCTCTCATTAGTAATGGAAACATTTCCAGTCGGTGATTATGTAATGTTCTTAACATAAGCGACATAACTCACACATTATTTTTGTCGTGTATACACTTCTATCTCCATTCCATTCAATGCATTCATGAATAAACAACACTCGATAACCAATAAAACAATACTCTACGATTAATACACTAACAATAGACTGGACAATACATCTGGGCATACCACACCACCATACTAGATTCGAGATAATTTGTCCAGCGATCTACATCACTTTCGACATAGACAAGCCAGGTAATAGAAACATCAGTTTATTCACACACAGTGTACACAGAGTGGAAACCAACGAATAGCAGAAAGGGATTCACAATGTTTCATTGTGCATAATACATTTAGCAAAGCTGATCATCTATCTTCGTCCTAATGAAACAAATCAGATCAAGTTCATATGTGGACTTGAAAAATTGACCTTCCGTCAAATTATTTTGTGGTCATTTCACTATACATTTCATCACAAAATAACATCGATTGGAGTAGAGCACAACCACAGTGTATTAGTTTGAAAATGCTACGACACAAATGTTATGCAAATCAAAATGACTCAATAGTAAACTGATCTCCGACAATTTTAATTGGCTTCCAACCATTGAGAGAAAATAAGAAATGTTTACTTTTCACTACAAATGACGATAATGCGGGGAAAATGTGGGGGCATGGAATTTCCGAAAATTCTGCGCTCTCCAACAGTACACTAACACTGTCACAGACACACACACACCGTCAAACACATAAACCTTGAATCGTCGTCTGAGAAGTGTTATTCATCTAGCTGCGTCCAAGATGTCCATTGTATTTCGTACTTTCCCAAAGGTGTAGTAGCACTTCTCCCACAATAAAGTTTGTTTACCGTTTAATTTTGTTAAGCGCTTTATTTAACTTATTTGACAGAGAAAGTTACTCGGACAGAAACAATTTGTATTATTATCACTATCATGGTTGTATGGACATGAAAGCTTGATCACATGTGTGCATAGATGACGGCTTCTAGAAGCATTTCAAGTAGTAAAATAACAATTTTCCTAACCTCTCTTTTCGTTTTCCTTCGGTGGCTTATTGGATTATGAGGTCCTCTCATCCCGAATTGCGCACTAAACACGATAGACAGCTTGCGTGTAATCAGACGACTCAGAAATTGCAAGTGATCTAGCTCTTAGTTTTCATACACACGCACAAACACAGGTCAGGACAACCAGTGTGGCATCAGACTTTGCATCAGTAGACCTCAACGTTCACAAGAAGAAAAACGAGATCCTCAAATATAACATGGAGAACACCAACACGATTACACTTGATGGAGGATTTCTCGAAGAATTATAAAGCTTTATGTACCTGGGAAGCACGATTGATAAACAACAGGTATCTTGTGATGCTGTGAATGCATCAACCAGCAAAGCAAGGGCAACATTTCTTCAGTTGAAAAACAGATGGAACTAAGATCAACTGTCTGCTAACTTCAAATTCCGAATCTTCAATACGGAAGTCAAGACAGTTCGACTGTATAGAGCTGAAGCTTGGACGATTACTACTCCCATCGTCAAAAGTGCACAAGTATTTATAGACAGCTGTGTGTGCAAGACATTAAATGTCCGTTGACCAGATGCCATCAATCACAGCATACTCCAGTAGAACCCTGAAGCAGACGTTGAAAGGATAAACAGCAACTGGAACTGACAGCTCGGAACAGAGTTCGATGTGGGATACCGATGGGAGGCTTATGCTCTTCCACTAGACGTATCAGGCGTAAGTAAGTAACAACTAGAGAGTTCCACACAGAAACGCAGATCAGGAAACAACAAAAGCAACAATCACTGCGATAAGTTAGTGAAGTCTATCATATTAAGTGTTCCAGGTTATTCCATGATCTACTGTTTGGGCTAGATATTATTCAGATTAGTTGAGGTTTTCAATGAACAGTGTTAGCGCGAAGTATTTGCATGTATGGATGCTCAATTGGTGGGCTCAGTGATGTGAACGAATTAACACAACATTTTTCGATAGTCTCACATGCAGAATCGGATTTACTTACAGGTGTAAGCACATTGAGCAGTGAAGTAAAAATCGATGCATCAAACAAAGGATGGGAGTGACTATATTTCACGAACGGTCTGTGACAAATTATTACACAGTCTGAAAAAGTTACTGGTGATGTAATTCATAGGGAGAAAGGATCTATGATGAGCCTGTTTCACGAATGACAAGGAGATATGGAGGCCGTAACTAGGGGTTTCTGTAAACTGGATCGCTTCATTGGATATAAAAGACAGTTTATTGGGCATTTTGATGAAAGAGATTAGATTTCTGAAGGCCAAGAACATCGTCATTTCAACAAGTTTCAAGTATTTGCAAAAATCAACTCGACCAAGTTTTATGAAAATCAATTGCTTGTTGGAGTTTGGTTAATAGTGTGTGACACAGTAGTCACTCGAGAAAGTGATGAGAACATTTACAACTTACAGGTTCAGTATATAAAAATTTAAGGTGCAGACATAGGACAGGATTATTCCTTTCAGTCTGTTTGATGTAAGGACTGCACACAATAAGCTTGTGATGAGCATTTTGTACGTCACATGGCAGTATTAATCAGGATTCTGATTGGTGATTTTGTCACGTGACACCAGTCAGTGGTCATAAGCCGTAAAAATCACCTACCCTATCAGTAATCGATAATGAAGCAGATGTCAATCACCTCAAAATCATTCCACAACGAAGTGAGTTTGCACATGAAAGTATATTTATGTAAGCAGATCCTGTTATTATATTGCATACAATTGTCCACTTCCTGATTCACGCGTTGTTTCATGGATTCATGAAATGGTGCTTGCATCCACTAACAAGATAAATTTAAAAACTTCTCAACGAAGTGTTCAGTGCTGTATATGTGTCGTAAGCAAAGAAGCGATTAACCAGTACGGAAATATTTATTTAAACTAGTGACGTAAGCATTCGAAGGTGGATAAATGACGCACCAATGACTTGACAATCAACAAACATACAATAATAGCTCACACACAATCAACTGCAAAATCAGTAGACATCAAGAGCATCAAGAAGTTGGGATACATTTAACCAGAATACCGAGAGTTAATATCTCGAAGAACATTGGCGTTCCGAAGTAGTTCGGAATACCGATTCTTCTCCATCTGATCCTTCACGCAATTCTGTACGGTTTCATTCCAACTATATTGCCTCTGAAACAGGATAAGCAAAACAGGGAGAGTTAGTAAGTCAATCTACATAAATGATTTGGTCTTATCGTTGAGATCAAAACATGATTTTACACTCAGGCTTACATCATCTGAACCAGCTATTGTTGAAAATTTTCGTAAACATGCGTGTGTATATGATTGTTCAGATTAAACAGTGAGACTTGAACAAAGACATACTGATCATGTGGAAGGATTAGTTCTAAGAACGGTGAAAAATTCCTTTCGATGTTCATATGACCTAAATTTCCATGACTAGTGTTCACCCCCTGCTCCAACACTTGTCAATCAGATGGGAAACGTCAAATATAGCTGTGAAAATGTCATAACTAAACTTTATTCATTCAATGGTGATCCATGATGATCGTCAGATAAATCTGGTATTTTTTTCACAGAATTTGAAGTGTGATGATAACAAATAATGATCCATGTAACAATGATCATAAGTTGGTGAACAGAAAGAAATGATCGGCCGCTGGTAAGCTCATTGTTAAGATAACCACAGAATGCATGCTTGTAGGGTGGATGTTAGATGGTTTCGAAACAAACTGCAATTGAACAGTAATCAAAACATATTATTTCCACATTCAAGTTGTATTTTGTAAAATGGTCATATTTTCAACCTAACGGAATGCAAATCACTCAGGAATAACAAAGCTATCATGACGTTTACCCACCCAGGACCGTAATTGCACACAACATTTAGACTAGGCCGCATATCTTTGCACACTGTAACACCACATCCAAAATCGGTAGTCTTTTCCCAAACGAGCTGAAATAGACAAGAAAATAGTTGAAGGTATTAGGAGAAAGCGAGGTTTATGCGAGCACAGTTCAATGTCAACTAAACGTTGGTATCCTCTCCCCATAAACTGATCAACAACCTTATCACACCAACAGTGTGTATGAAAATAAATTGATTATATATTTCCTGACAAAATATTGTATCATGGCAAATAGTAAGCCTCATCAGACCGGACTTGCTACTTTGATCCTTATTGTGGCCAATGATGTTCAAGGTGAAGATAAATTCGAAGTAGTCAGGACTGATCAGTATAAGTTTATTACTTACAGACAAGGCAGTTACTATGAAACGCTATCCACACCTCAGTATTGCATTGCAAGCGAGCATTCTCATCTCATCAACTGCGAATGTCCAAATTCAATTGTTTGGTTTGCGTTTTCTGTTTCTCGCACACACTGACTGTGTGGTGGCATAAACGTTCAGTAAGGAGCGATTATTCGAAATTATCAATACATTCACACGAATCATCAAGATGGATAGATCTTCATATGCAGGAATGTGAGTTATCCGCACATATGTAAAATCAACAACCAACACGATTTTCAAAGCATGTTGTAAGTATGACTGACGCTTATCAATGAAATAGGACAACTGTAACATCACTTAAAGGTGAACTTGCATATCTGAAGTAGACGAACTCAGTAAATAGCTTTCCGGTCAGTCACCAATTATTTTGAAGATATGTGAAATTGTCAAACCGGATATACACTATGATTCGTATGAAATCTCACCTGTTTGTCGTTCACATAATTCTTGGGTGAAAGAACACAGAGAAAAAGACAGTCCGTCAACAAAGTGTTGATCATTCAGATATATCAACACGAATAATGTATACTGAGCCTGGAATACTTCAAATTTACATTGAATTGGAAAGGAATATTCGAACACCACAAGTAGCCATTGTTGATCTGCATTATTGCACTGTCAGAATATCATCAGTCAGTGTTAATACGACTTACAGAGAATTAGTTATTGCAAAGAAAATGATCGTTGTCGTTTCAATACTTACCTGAGTATAATGGGTACACTGACCCTTGAGACAAGTGTTTGAGCTGTAGTTATAATTCTGGAATTCGTTGAACCACATTTTAAATCCACTTTATACAAATGAACAAATGAAAAACGATTCAAACACGGATTGGAAAATTGGGAAAAATCAACAATTAATTACAAGAGTAGTATTATATGTTTAAAGAAGCATAATCTTACTTGACATGCTGAATTTGATGAATATTCTAAATTGACCACATAGCTCGATGGTCATGGAGCACTTTAACTAGAAATACTTGAGACTATCCGTTGATCTCCGTGTAATTTCTTGAGAAATGTATCTACATCCTGACATGCAATCGATCTTATCTCCCATCCATGTGACCTAATACATTCAGCAAAGTCTCATTAGTCTGTAGCCTTATCAAAGTCTATGAACTCTGCGTTAAGATGTGATTTCGGTTTGAGTCTTATAATAGTCACTTCAACTCATTTTTCCATCGTTTCTGAATAACAAATTCACATGGACTGTGTAAGGTGGAATTATTCAGTTGAGTATGTTGAAGGAGGTCTGTCGTCAGTGTTTTCATTTTGTTTACACCATGCAGATATCTAGTGGTCTCAAGGATAGAAAAAACTTAAACGAATAGAATATGTTATCGAGTAGATGAGTGAAACATTCATAAAAACGCAGAATAAATTTCGCAAAGCACAAATCAAACTTACACTAATACTGACGGTGTAAGAGCCCGATTCTGACCGACATATTCAAATTTCGGTATTTTCCGTTCTATATCCTTATCATGTCCTAATTTACATTGATCAGATAAATTTTGTGCTTTCATTTCCAATTCCGTGTTCCATTTCTGTAAATATCAATTTATTCATTTGTTAAACACCAATGGAAAAAATTGCACAATGTGAAATTTGAATCGTTAGCATCACTATCATGACACTGAAATAACATGATTTGGACATTTGTATTTCGTTCGACAGTCGATCATCAACTGAAGACGTTGCTCTCGGAATCTACTTATTTAACTAACTTAAAGATAGTGATGTTGAAGCAAGTAATGTCTGTGGCATGAACTTGAGCAGCACCAATAATGTCTATCACCATAACCAAAGGGAAGTGCCGAAAACTTGATATCTATTGAAACGAACATAGGGCTCATAGTGTACAGAAGGATACACAAAGCAAGTAGACAAGCACGAATGTTCATAACTTCAGGTCAATGAAGTGTGAGAAGCACGACAACGCGCTTCCAATGAAATAATTCTCATACTTTTCACGTCAAGAAAGTTTGTTCATCAGCCATAGACGTGAAAGTGCAAGCCAAACTGTTGATTTAGTTTGTTAACATCCAAACATCTATTCGATTAACCGAAGGGTTTATTTACCTGACAGTCACAAATCCGCAATAAACAAATGAGATATTTAACATCAGTACACCGAACGGATGGAGGCAGGACTGGGAGTATTATGCTGAGCCTCGATGTTTAATTGAACTGGAAACTGAAATCAGGTATAATAATTTTATTGAAACACTAAGTGAACCATTGTTTTCCTCCATTGACACAAGGAACGTACACGATCATCCAGCTATAACACTCATAACTGTTTGTTAGTTGTCAGGGTGGTATCATCCTAACTAACGAATCTGGTCTCAAGGGAGTAGGTTTGATTGAAACAGCGTTAAAATATTGGATTCAATAGTCTGGGGGTAAACTTAACAAAAGTTCAATGATGACTGGAAATCTCAAGTTATCGGTTGATCAACCTGGATAACGTACATCGCAACAACTTTGGAAATTCAATCGATTTAGCCTACAAGGGAAGATTAGCTACAGTGAGCATGTTATCCATTACAAGAGACAAAACATCAACAACAGTATTCTAGTATCTGACAACCTAAGAATGACGCGTATCGAAAAATCTACCACAAAACAAGTGATGGAAACACTTAACATATACGGTATATATATATATAAGCAGTGATATCAAATAAGCAAATTGGATGAATACTCTTCATACCAGTAGTCCCATGCGTACAGCTTCAGGTTGTCCAGGAATAAGACCATACATCACAGCTTGCCTCACAACATTGTGCATGGCAATGAAATGGTCGCGCATCGTTTGATTAACTTGCGCATGAACACAGGAGGACGCGAATAAACACACCAGCAATGAGATTGTTAACAAGGTGATTTTCAAAGACATTTGAGAAGGATTAGAATTCCACCACTGCTCAACCTAACAATTACATAAACCTTTGCTTATATAGTTACCATAAGATCCGGTTGGTTAACATATGTGATCATAGTTTAGCAGATCATAAACACATGTCAATTATTCTCACGAATTCAGGGTTGATTCAGGGGTGTACTTATGTTTAGTATAGTCAACTACAAGTGACTGGTGCCAAACCAGGGTGTCCACAAGAGAAACTAGGAAATTTTAATCCCCATGTCCTCACACATTATCTAGAATAAAATGTAGAATGAAGACTAGAAATGAGTATTGGTTTTGGAGGTCGTTAATTATGATTGACCGTTGTGTTGGGTAGTTCCTGATTAAGATATTGATTCGAACGCTTCATGAATGCGAGCCCACCTGATATTTGCCGGAGAAGACTAAGACTGAATAGGGTGACGTGCTTGCAAACGCAATCACGAGTTGTACGAGCACAATGTACACAGATACACATATACGTTTCACAGATAATCGAAGTCATTGTCGACCAACAGCTAAGATCTTCCAACATCTATTGTTTACAGAATGGCCATGGTCAAGCATATACTGACGGGAAACGAAGGTCTGCATAAACACAGTCTATCACAATTGCTCCCTCAAATGCACGTGCATTACTTTCAATTTGTCAGTGTGATTTGCGATTGTCGTCGTTATCTACCTATAAACTGATCGCATTTTTCTTTCAAGTTTGAATGTATTGATGAGCGAACGTGTTGAAAATTCAGGTCATGGCTGTTTCTTTGTTTTGTCATACTCTGTTGTCCGAGTATAACTGTTGTTACTCGATGGGAATTCCCCTCACACTTTGAGTTGTTGAGTCACACTGAGAAGTATTGTCATGACGGTTTTCGAAATGCAGCTACGGGATTATACATCCCGCCAATCGTTTGCATTTTGTTTACTATTGAGACATCATTTTCTTAAGTTAGACTGTGTTGACTTTCAATATATTAATCTCAAGTTTGTATCCATCCAACATTCTGATTTTGAAATTATTTCACTTAGTTTTGTGCATTACTGTGCACTTCCGATGCGTATTCAGTTTTCTTTTGTGAATTTCAGTTATTTCTTGCATCTTGTGACTGAGCGATCGAGAATATACATTACTTCTATTTTAAAGTAAACAGAAGTCTACACCAGTTGATCTACAACGTACTTAAAAACTAAAGTCACGACTAACTACTGATTGCGTTGGATGGCGTTGTACTTGTTTTTATACACTTCACTCACCTTGAGATTTGATTATGTGGGTTAACACCTAAACCACCGTCATCAAAGGAAAAATTGAATAACTATCTTCCTAAATCTCTGATATTAGTTCACCTGATTACACTATCATTGCAAAAGCCATTCGCATTTTAATAGTTGAGGTTTGCAACTAATTAATATTAGATATTAAATGAAGAACCGCTTTTGAACAAATCTCTGTTTTGTGAACTTTGGTTTCGTGTGCGTGTCAGTTGTGTGATTAGGCAGTTTGTAATGTAAGATAAAATTTAATATTTAATGTTGCGATGGCGAAAATGAAGTGTTAACTTGAATTGCTTATCAATAGAAGATATATCATAAATCGAATAATCGTCACACTGAATAAATGAACTTGACGTTGAATGAAATATCACATCAGAAATCAATCACAAGTAGCGATTTCTTGGCCACTCAAATGAATTTGTTGATGCTATGCTTTCACAGTAAATAACTCACAAATTAACATATGTGGCCATGGTTTAAAAGATCATCCACACATGTCAATTATTCTCACGAATTCAGGGTTGATTTAGGGGTGTACATTTGTTCAGTATAGTCAACTACAAATAACTAGTGATAAACCAGGATATCCCTATGTCCTCACACATTATTCATCCCCTCAAGTTACGTTGTTGGTGTAATGTGTTGCACAGTAGACAACTCACTGTTCGACATTGCAAACCCTATCGCATCGACGTGATGACAGAAATCACATCGAATAGCATTCCATATTTGCGAGAAATCTCGTGTACCTTTGAGGACTGGTTTCACAGTGTTTGAGCGCCAATCAATGTTGGACATTAGATAAGAACATTATATTTGTTAGATTTTGGTGGTTGAATTCCAAATAAGTTCGGCATGAAACATCACATCAGAAATCGACCAAACATTACACTGAATATTCATCAGATTAAATTGAAACAGAAGTAACTTTGAAGAGGAACATCAATTAGTTGAGAGTGCAATCTAGCATTTTCATCTCGTTATATCAGTATGAAAGTGAAGGAAGTTGATTGGTGAATAAATGTTATGTTAACTAAACTGATGACTCATACTATGATCATGTGGTCAGCTTATCGGGCAACCGATAGCAGTCTCCATAAAACCACTGGTAAGAAGAATAATTGTGTTAACTTGAGTGTTCAGCGCAATTATGTATTGATTGAGACGAATTGATTTCAGTGTACGTTTCAACTGGTCTCACTGTGGACATATTTGCGGGAAATCTCGTCTTCATTTGAAAACTGGTTTCACAGTGTTTGGGCGCCAATCAATGTTGGACATTAGAGAGAAACATTATATTTGTTAAATTTCAATGGTTGAATTCCAAATACGTTCGGCATGTCAATCACCAATCTGGTCGAAGATTTTTCCGGGAAATATGAATAAACATCAAGATTGCCAAACATCGATAGGTACACGGTTCACCGGTTGACTCCATACCAAACAGATCATCCAATATAAACAGTGCTAAAGGTAGAAATTTTCTGTAGTACGTATGAGACATCTGATGTTTAAAGAGAAGTATGCTTAGTAAACAGATTGTCTGTACAGATATGTTGGTTTAAGGAGAGAGAGGGAGAATATTTAACAGTCTATATGCCGCATCTGGTCGATGAATTTTTAGTGAAAACCTATAATGTTTTATGAATGATATGAACCGAGCATTTTATGATAGACTTCACTAACTTATCGCAGTGATTGTTGCTTTTGTTGTTTCCTGATCTGCGTTTCTGTGTGGAACTCTCTAGTTGTTACTTACTTACGCCTGATACGTCTAGTGGAAGAGCATAAGCCTCCCATCGGTATCCCACATCGAACTCTGTTCCGAGCTGTCAGTTCCAGTTGCTGTTTATCCTTTCAACGTCTGCTTCAGGGTTCTACTGGAGTATGCTGTGATTGATGGCATCTGGTCAACGGACATTTAATGTCTTGCACACACAGCTGTCTATAAATACTTGTGCACTTTTGACGATGGGAGTAGTAATCGTCCAAGCTTCAGCTCTATACAGTCGAACTGTATTGACTTTCGTATTGAAGATTCGGAATTTGAAGTTAGCAGACAGTTGATCTTAGTTCCATCTGTTTTTCAACTGAAGAAATGTTGCCCTTGCTTTGCTGGTTGATGCATTCACAGCATCACAAGATACCTGATGTTTATCAATCGTGCTTCCCAGGTACATAAAGCTTTATAATTCTTCGAGAAATCCTCCATCAAGTGTAATCGTGTTGGTGTTCTCCATGTTATATTTGAGGATCTCGCTATTTTTCTTGTGAACGTTGAGGTCTACTGATGCAAAGTCTGATGCCACACTGGTTGTCCTGACCTGTGTTTGTGCGTGTGTATGAAAACTAAGAGCTAGATCACTTGCAATTTCTGAGTCGTCTGATTACACGCAAGCTGTCTATCGTGTTTAGTGCGCAATTCGGGATGAGAGGACCTCATAATCCAATAAGCCACCGAAGGAAAACGAAAAGAGAGGTTAGGAAAATTGTTATTTTACTACTTGAAATGCTTCTAGAAGCCGTCATCTATGCACACATGTGATCAAGCTTTCATGTCCATACAACCATGATAGTGATAATAATACAAATTGTTTCTGTCCGAGTAACTTTCTCTGTCAAATAAGTTAAATAAAGCGCTTAACAAAATTAAACGGTAAACAAACTTTATTGTGGGAGAAGTGCTACTACACCTTTGGGAAAGTACGAAATACAATGGACATCTTGGACGCAGCTAGATGAATAACACTTCTCAGACGACGATTCAAGGTTTATGTGTTTGACGGTGTGTGTGTGTCTGTGACAGTGTTAGTGTACTGTTGGAGAGCGCAGAATTTTCGGAAATTCCATGCCCCCACATTTTCCCCGCATTATCGTCATTTGTAGTGAAAAGTAAACATTTCTTATTTTCTCTCAATGGTTGGAAGCCAATTAAAATTGTCGGAGATCAGTTTACTATTGAGTCATTTTGATTTGCATAACATTTGTGTCGTAGCATTTTCAAACTAATACACTGTGGTTGTGCTCTACTCCAATCGATGTTATTTTGTGATGAAATGTATAGTGAAATGACCACAAAATAATTTGACGGAAGGTCAATTTTTCAAGTCCACATATGAACTTGATCTGATTTGTTTCATTAGGACGAAGATAGATGATCAGCTTTGCTAAATGTATTATGCACAATGAAACATTGTGAATCCCTTTCTGCTATTCGTTGGTTTCCACTCTGTGTACACTGTGTGTGAATAAACTGATAATTCTATTACCTGGCTTGTCTATGTCGAAAGTGATGTAGATCGCTGGACAAATTATCTCGAATCTAGTATGGTGGTGTGGTATGCCCAGATGTATTGTCCAGTCTATTGTTAGTGTATTAATCGTAGAGTATTGTTTTATTGGTTATCGAGTGTTGTTTATTCATGAATGCATTGAATGGAATGGAGATAGAAGTGTATACACGACAAAAATAATGTGTGAGTTATGTCGCTTATGTTAAGAACATTACATAATCACCGACTGGAAATGTTTCCATTACTAATGAGAGATCAGGGAAACTGTTTCACAATACAACGATCAGGTAAACTCTCTATGTGCTAAGAATCCGAACATAGTGACTTACAACATGAACGAAATATCAACCACCGACATTTCAAAATAACATGGTGAAACTGAGTTACGTCTATTTGTGTGGTCTAAATGTAAAAGAGCAGGTTTTCGATTTGGAAAGGAAATAGCCTCTTAAGTGTCTTACTTCTCTCTATATTTCTCCATTTGATATCATTTTGTGATGAAAATCGACCTCTGACTTCATGATTCCGCACTACTGCATTCCATATAATAAGTGGTGCTGAAACATACCTGAGATACTTCCAAATGCTGATAGCTAGCAAATACTCTAAGTATCTACAATCGATTGATCACCAGGCAGTGGCCAATGTCGTGTGCGTCAGGTACTTCTTGGTTCAGATCTAATTCTTTTGACCAAGTCGCATTGTGGCCACCAGTCTAGGTGACTGGACATTGCGTGCACTATGTTGAGATGAGATGGTGGTTGGCGGTAGTCTACAGGAAACCTTAGATCTAGGTTTCGTGCTATTAGGCACTCGTCAGCAAGGTGTACCTGTAATCTTGAGGAAACTGATGCTCCTTGACGGACTCGATGCCGTATCACCGAGTGTCACTGTCACAGACTTTACCACTGAGCTATCCGGACCGCGACTGACCTCCCATAAGACTGAGATGTATGTACAATTGATTGACTAGACGGTGCGACCTGACACACATGACATTGATCACTTTTTCCTTCAAACAACTGAAGATTTGGAAGCAAACTAAATTTGTTTCAGCTACGCGTATTTTGTAAATTTACCCTTTCGTAGTGATAGAGAAGTTACCAAACTTCAGAATTGCAGTATTCAGGAGTAAAGCTTCTGTGTGTGAAAGCAAGTCATGCTATTGACTAGTGTGTGGACAGAAACCGATGTCGATAGTGAGCAGACATACAACTGGCAACGAATTAATTATTGATAATATCCCATTTGTCAACGGACACTCCGGTCACACAGGAATAAAACGCGGAAATCAAAAGACATCAAGACAGTCTGACATTCTAAGGATTGTTATTTCGAAAAGATAACTTCAATTCAATACAAATATACGAATTAGGCGATCTTTACCGGTGTACAGTAGTGATATGATATGTGAAACGTAAAAAAGACAGTTGCAAAAATGACTGATTTCGGGACATCAATTAGTTGAGAGTGCAATCTAGCATTTTCATCTCGTTATATCAGTATGAAAGTGAAGGAAGTGGATCGGTGAATAAATGTTAATGCAACTAAACTGATGACTCATACTATGATCATGTGGTCAGCTTGTCGGGCAACCGATAGCAGTCTCCATAAAACCACTGGTAAGAAGAATAATTGTGTTAACTTGGGTGTTCAGCGCAATTATGTTTTGATTGAGACGAATTGATTTCAGTGTACGTTTCAACTGGTCTCACTGTGGACATATTTGCGGGAAATCTCGTCTTCATTTGAAAACTGGTTTCACAGTGTTTGGGCGCCAATCAATGTTGGACATTAGAGAAACATTATATTTGTTAAATTTCAATGGTTGAATTCCAAAACGTTCGGCATGTCAATCACCAATCTGGTCGAAGATTTTTCCGGGAAATATGAATAAACATCAAGATTGCCAAACATCGATAGGTACACGGTTCACCGGTTGACTCCATACCAAACAGATCATCCAATATAAACAGTGCTAAAGGTAGAAATTTTCTGTAGTACGTATGAGACATCTGATGTTTAAAGAGAAGTATGCTTAGTAAACAGATTGTCTGTACAGATATGTTGGTTTAAGGAGAGAGAGGGAGAATATTTAACAGTCTATATGCCGCATCTGGTCGATGAATTTTTAGTGAAAACCTATAATGTTTTATGAATGATATGAACCAAGCATTTTACTGAGTGCATTAAACAAAGATTAGTAAAGAAAAACACAGAATGACGTTTATATTATTTTGCCGATCAAGTCAATTATTCAACACATATTCAGATAAACCAACTGACTAGAATAGCTTTTGTTCAGAAAATAATTGATAAATTAAATGGAATAAGGAGTTGGCGTTCACCTATTAATTATCAGTTTGCATGAGACAACTAATCGTCTCCCGCCACTCTCACTAATACTGTTTGTTTTTGCCCAGATTCGAAGGGCTTCGGATGTGAATCGCTCTTCCTAAGAGCTGAAACCATTTTAGAGGATTCTTGTGCCAATGAAACCAATTATGTGGCTCGACTCAATTGAGTGTAGTTCTGTCTCTGACTCGTTTTCTAGTTTTCTGGAGTCATTTTTGGATTTTGGAATGCGCTTCAAACAAAGATTGTGTTCCTCCATACTCAAATTCAGTTGTTGTGATGTCCCATCTTTATATTTAGGAGTCATTCGCATTTTAGTTGTTAAGAGTTTCTGAATCAATATAATCATTTAATATTGGTTTAAATGGCAGTTTGTAGTGTCTGTGCTTCGTTAACCGATCACCCTCGTCACCGTTATCATATAATCCTCAACGGTGTTGGAATCAGAAGGCAGAGAGAACCAGTGACTACAGTTTTAATAGCAGATAACCCAGACCACAAAGCAGGCAAATGAGTGAGTCAGAGAACCGAGAGTGTACAGTGTATAGGTTTAAATGTACATGTATATATATAGGGAAATGAATGAATCATGGAATCATTTAAGCAGCTAATGATAAAGCTAGCGGAATGAATATATGCGTAGGGGGTAAGCAATGTTCAAGCATACATATTTCATGCAAGCACAGCAATAATAAAAGTACAAAAAGTTGCTATAGTACGGATGACTGTCTTCGCTAAATAAGTTAACAAAAGGGCCTAACCGGATTAGATGTGACCAAACTCAGTTGCACGTGATCTGCTACAAGTTTCAACTTTCTCCAAGATATTTTTACTAGCAGCCGGATGTTTAGTGCCTGTTTCGTTAATACGTCTGAATCGTTGTTTACTTTTACCTATCCACGGTGTTCTTCACACCTATTCTAATTTTGCTGCCCATCTTTGCTCACAATAACTGAGGGTTTTTTTATCAGCTCACGTTTAAGCTGCCTCCATTTCTCATCTTGTTCAGTGCCAGGCTGGATTAGTTTCCAAGAGTATATCGGTTGAACAGACAACCCTGAAATCTACTGTTATTTCCCAACCTTTTTTCAGCTACAAGTAGATACGATGCTGTTTTAACGGATTATTTGATATCACACCAAGCTACCCCAGGGTGGATTTCATGTTCACGGTTGACTAGATCCTTTCCTATTGGTTCCTGAAATATGTTCCTAAGTTTTTCATCACTAAGTCGGACTCGGGGGGTTTTTTCCTCATGACTTTTTCACATCAAGTAAGACAGACAAATGCGTGCCCGAGTTATATTGTGACCCGATTATACACATGTGGCTTGTAATTTCTGGCAGTTTTCAATTGGGCACCACCAACGATGGATAATGACAATATGATCTATCCGAGTCAATCTATGGGTCTATTTTAGAGGTCTCTGAGTTAGACGACCTTTCTCCTTATGTTTGAAGTTGGTGTTTACTGGAAATAGATGTATATCTTGGCATGGCTACAAAGGATAGTCGCCATTATCTATTCGCTGAGCCTTAACACCGTTTTATCTTTCTAAGTGATTTCTTGTTTGATTTAGTTCATCTACTAAAGAAATAACATTAATTGATACCTTCGCTTTAACAGAGCTTTTAGGTTTTTGTAGGATAGCGCATAACTTTCCACAAATCCGATCTGCAATTAGTATTTAAACGTCAAAATGAGAATGAACAACACAAGGTATGAAGATTTTATGACACGAAACAAACTGAATACAAGAAAAGAACAAGAATGGTGACAGATTTGTAATTTTATGTTTATACGACAAAATAGTTGTAAACTCCATTATATTCCCCCACAAACCCATACACAATTCTATCATATTTGCACCAGTAGAAAATAATCAGCAGAAGGTCATTGGAAGACGTGAGAATCAGGAGAGAAGCTCATAAAACTTTATATCACCACGTGGTGATTGGAATTGTTGGCTCCCGAAATCAGTCATTTTTGCAACTGTCTTTTTTACGTTTCACATATCATATCACTACTGTACACCGGTAAAGATCGCCTAATTCGTATATTTGTATTGAATTGAAGTTATCTTTTCGAAATAACCATCCTTAGAATGTCAGACTGTCTTGATGTCTTTTGATTTCCGCGTTTTATTCCTGTGTGACCGGAGTGTCCGTTGACAAATGGGATATTATCAATAATTAATTCGTTGCCAGTTGTATGTCTGCTCACTATCGACATCGGTTTCTGTCCACACACTAGTCAATAGCATGACTTGCTTTCACACACAGAAGCTTTACTCCTGAATACTGCAACTCTGAAGTTTGGTAACTTCTCTATCACTACGAAAGGGTAAATTTACAAAATACGCGTAGCTGAAACAAATTTAGTTTGCTTCCAAATCTTCAGTTGTTTGAAGGAAAAAGTGATCATGTGTGTCAGGTCGCACCGTCTAGTCAATCAATTGTACATACATCTCAGTCCTATGGGAGGTCAGTCGCGGTCCGGATAGCTCAGTGGTAAAGTCTGTGACAGTGACACTCGGTGATACGGCATCGAGTCCGTCAAGGAGCATCAGTTTCCTCAAGATTACAGGTACACCTTGCTGACGAGTGCCTAATAGCACGAAACCTAGATCTAAGGTTTCCTGTAGACTACCGCCAACCACCATCTCATCTCAACATAGTGCACGCAATGTCCAGTCACCTAGACTGGTGGCCACAATGCGACTTGGTCAAAAGAATTAGATCTGAACCAAGAAGTACCTGACGCACACGACATTGGCCACTACCCGGTGATCAATCGATTGTAGATACTTAGAGTATTTGCTAGCTATCAGCATTTGGAAGTATCTCAGGTATGTTTCAGCACCACTTATTATATGGAATGCAGTAGTGCGGAATCATGAAGTCAGAGGTCGATTTTCATCACAAAATGATATCAAATGGAGAAATATACAGAGAAGTAAGACACTTAAGAGGCTATTTCCTTTCCAAATCGAAAACCTGCTCTTTTACATTTAGACCACACAAATAGACGTAACTCAGTTTCACCATGTTATTTTGAAATGTCGGTGGTTGATATTTCGTTCATGTTGTAAGTCACTATGTTCGGATTCTTAGCACATAGAGAGTTTACCTGATCGTTGTATTGTGAAACAGTTTCCCTGATCTCTCATTAGTAATGGAAACATTTCCAGTCGGTGATTATGTAATGTTCTTAACATAAGCGACATAACTCACACATTATTTTTGTCGTGTATACACTTCTATCTCCATTCCATTCAATGCATTCATGAATAAACAACACTCGATAACCAATAAAACAATACTCTACGATTAATACACTAACAATAGACTGGACAATACATCTGGGCATACCACACCACCATACTAGATTCGAGATAATTTGTCCAGCGATCTACATCACTTTCGACATAGACAAGCCAGGTAATAGAAACATCAGTTTATTCACACACAGTGTACACAGAGTGGAAACCAACGAATAGCAGAAAGGGATTCACAATGTTTCATTGTGCATAATACATTTAGCAAAGCTGATCATCTATCTTCGTCCTAATGAAACAAATCAGATCAAGTTCATATGTGGACTTGAAAAATTGACCTTCCGTCAAATTATTTTGTGGTCATTTCACTATACATTTCATCACAAAATAACATCGATTGGAGTAGAGCACAACCACAGTGTATTAGTTTGAAAATGCTACGACACAAATGTTACACAAATCTAAATAATTGATGTGTCTGTTATTTAGTGTATTTTCGTCCATCACTTCATACAATACCATCTCACGTCTTTTTTAATACATCCAGGTATCTATTTTGGCTTGCAGGCCGGAAATTACGTACACGGACTAAGTCACGTGTTTGAAATTCTCTAATCTTCGTGCAATTCTTTTTTTATTTTTTTTGTCCACTCATTCTGACTTTCGGGTTCAAAATATTAAAAAATGTTCTTATTGGTTGGCCAAATATTGTTTCAACTGGCGATTCAATCGTAATGCAGACAGTGCTCAGCGGCAGGTCCCATAAACCAAATTTATCTATTCAGTCAATACCTCATAATTTGGTATGACAGTTTCCAGATACATAACATTTTCCGATCATAGTCTTGCCACCAAATTTGAGAGATAGCTGCATTTCGCTCGGAAGAGTAATATCAGTTTCTGACGCACTCTTAGCGTTATAATATGTAGGGTGATATCGAGGTCGACCAAGTTTTATCCAAGTCTTTCTAGAAATTAGTGTTATTTCAGACCCCGAATGAATTTGCAGCTTAACAGGTTTACCATTAAAAAAGACAATTACATACTTCCTTTTAGATGAAAATTGTGCACGTTTTGTGGCCAGAACAACATTCGAATTATGTGGGATCTCTTTTTATATCTTTCTTATTTCCTTTACGAAAATTACGCTGGTGGTCAACAATCTTTTCCGTACTTTTACAATATACCTGAGCATTACCATATTTACCACAAAGGAAACAAACTCTTTTTTTTTTAAAATAGCAAACATTATCCAAATGACGCTTACCGCATCGCCAACAACAGGATTTGGGTTTTATTTGATTTGGAATTTGCTGAGAGTACTGATCCCTATTTCCATTAAAAGCTTTCCGCAAAGCTCTAACTTCCACATGTTCACCGTTCTTTTCTAATAGATTTGTGTCATCCTTCAAATTAACCATTCTTAGACATTCTTTAGATGCTGATTGAAGACTGATATCAGGATCTTGTTCCATTCTCGCTAAAATCCGTGTTCTGATATCTACATCTACAACAAACTGTAACCCACAGACAAAAACAAGGCATTTAAATTGATATGAGGACATCTCCTGTAAACGGAACCGCTCACATTCCCGATTCACGATGCGTGCATGCGTCATATAATCATCCTGTGGTTTTTTCACAAGCTGAAGACACTGATATCTAGTGTGAAAAACTGATGATCGTTCACCGAATATACGTGTCAGGCACTGTACTGTTTCTCCAAAGATTATGTCGGTTGACATCTTTGGGAGGATAAAGTTTCAGAACTTTTCATCTTCAGACACCCCGAGCTTCCGTAATTATAACCTCGTTTTCGAACCTTCGTCCCAATCTTTACAGTCATTAATAAACAAATCTATGCCTCAAAAATAATCCCACATTCTGGATGAAATCTAAATTGATTTATTGAGTTGGCAATAGAATCCGGAGTCATAGTGGAACTAGATACATTGGCTCTTGGGGATATTAACATACTTTTGACCAATAATTCGATAAGAGAATTTTGCTGTTGCAATAAATTTTTCGATCATCAATTTTATTGTTACAAAATCCAATTTAACCGAAAATGTAGGCGTAGATCCGTTTTAAGCACCGTCACCAGTGTTATAACTTGTGGTTTGTACCCATGGTTCCTTGTTTTTCACCCCTTTACCAATTGTCATAATGCTCGGTTTTATTTCGTCTAATGTCATAACGGTTAGGTTTCCATGTTTACACGTATGAGACGTTGATTTATCTTAGACGAATATCTACACTAGATTTCATCCCAGTGTCTATTCTACAGGACGTCAACACAACTCAGATCAACATACACGTGATTAGCTCGATCACACCGTATGTGACTGTTAACTTTTTGACTGTTTGCTTGGGAGGATTTCTGGAATCCCTTCAGATAGATATTTGGTCCCATTATGTTGGGAATATTTTTATTGATTCTCAGGTATCGAACCCTTTGGTATTGACTGTTTCTTTCATTGTTTAGCGGGCTACTTTGCGTCAGAGAAACTTCTGACTGCATAACACGGGCTGTACCGTTTGAGGTATTTTGTATTTTTGAAATAATTTGTTCTATTTCCTAAATTGGAACCGTTTAAATTAAGCACAGAGTTTGTGTTTTTACATAATTTAATACGAGAGTCTCAAAAACGCATCGTACGCTATACAGAAGAAAGTAGTCTGGCCTATTTGAACAAATTTTGTTTCGCCAGTCCCGTGTTCAAACCGAATACTGGCAGTTTGGTCGTTACAGTATGAATGTCATATAGATACTACGAACATAAATTTCGCTGAGAGAGGTAAAAATTTAGGATCAAGAGAATTCTAAAAGTCTCACAGAATCATTAGAAGCATGTTATTCAAGTCCATCAGCAATTAATTGACACACTGAATGCGACCCAAACTAACAACCCATTAGAAGAAACAATCATCCAACAACCTGACCAAACATCAACGGAACAAAGTAGTCAACCTGAATATACATACATCTGAAGATAATAAGATCTATGAGGATAACGAGTTGCAATCAACTGCACTAGAACAAGCTAACTTAGGACTCGTAAAATGACGAAAATGTTTACTTCTACGTGAAGTAAACACCAACGAACTTGTCCAGAATGACAATGAAATCTCTGAGATTCAACCACTCAACTAAGACAACTCAACTACAGTAATCATTGTTGGATTTCGCAATCTAGGCAATAAACATGAAAAATCAACTAATGCGTCATATTTTACAATTTATATAATACAAACTGAATATTAATTCTAGTATATGAGTGTGTAATTAACGCGGCTACTAGATACGCCTAACAAAAGCAATACAATCACAATCTAACAAGACATACAGAACAGGAGGACTACTGTTTATTGAAATTGAACTTTCAATGTCTCGAAAAAAGCAATCATATTGATTCTTTGTTGTTTACATGATAGCATTATGTTGTTGGATGTAGTTGTCCAAATTTCGCATACGGACTAAGTATTGTAAGTGATTATGATCCTGTGTGAGTTACCTACAATGCCTTTGAATCCGCACTTTGTATTTTATTTGATTTTCATCTATAACCATTTATTAAGACTGCTGATTCTCGTCATCGATCTGATGCTTTGTCCTTTCTAGTTATTTTGTCATGTTCTGTTTCCACGTAATATATACATACATACAACATATAAGTTTCATCGTTCTAGTTTCGTTTCAGCATTATTATACCTAATTGTAGTACCTCGCGAAAAATTCTTTTACTTGATTGAAACGTTTGTGAATACATCTTTGATGTAGTTGAAGTTGTTATCTACTCATCTCATTCAATTTTACAGGTAATTATATTGGACGTCCGTCATATCAAACCATAGATGTGACTATCACTGTTTCTCAACAGGGCCAACCGCCACCACAAGTAAGCAATGCTGAAACATACGATAACAATGATAATCGACGATCGCGAGAAAAACCAAAAACGAGACTATTGTAGAACACTAACTGACAATGGATCCCCCAAATACGTTCAATCTGGATTTGAGAATCACTATGTGCATTCCTCTGCATACAGATATTCAATGAAATACACTTTGAGTATTTCTCGACCGTACCTGCTACATTGACGTGGTGTTTGGGCTTGCGTATCGTGATGAATCAACCGAGCCATATTGGCTGGGACACATGTTCATTTAATTCTTATCATGCATGTCAGGTCGGTTGTAGAACAATAAGTTTCAACGTAGCGACGTAGAACTCAAAGACGAAGTCGTACTGCTAACTCTACAGTGGTGTAAAATTAGTGAGGCGATTGCCTCGAACTACCAGAATCTGCAAAGACGCTGTCTTTTCACAACAAAAGGTAGGTTTTAGAAAAGATTTACACAAAACGTTTCACACCTTACCATACCCAATGGATTTCTGAATCCAGCGGTAAAAGCGGATTTATCACATCAAAAAGCTTGTACAAAATGTCCATGTGCGATTGGCTTCAAGCATTTGTTTTGTGGGCGTTGTAGCTACTCTCTCAGGTCTATAAAGCACGTACATATTTGCTCCTGTTATTTGTCATGGAAGAGCATCGGCAACTGATCAAGATTTTTCATCGAACTCTGCTCTGAGCTCTCCTTGCCAGTTGTTTTCTAGTTGCTATTCATCCTACTGATGTTTTCTTCCAATTCACTACTCAGTGTGTTCATTGGTCTGCCTTCATCTTTACATTCACCTTGAGTATCCCAAGTTTGAGATTGGCTCCCGATGAATTTTGATGAATTCAGAAATGCATGTACTATGGGAGAGATCCTCAAATATAACATGGAGAACACCAACACGATTACACTTGATGGAGGATTTCTCGAAGAATTACAAAGCTTTATGTACCTGGGAAGTACGATTGATAAACAACAGGTATATTGTGATGCTGTGAACGCATCAACTAGCAAAGCAAGGGCAACATTTCTTCAGTTGAAAAACAGATGGAACTAAGATCAACTGTCTGCTAACTTCAAATTCCGAATCTTCAATACGAAAGTCAATACAGTTCGACTGTATAGAGCTGAAGCTTGGACGATTACTACTCCCATCGTCAAAAGTGCACAAGTATTTATAGACAGCTGTGTGTGCAAGACATTAAATGTCCGTTGACCAGATGCCATCAATCACAGCATACTCCAGTAGAACCCTGAAGCAGACGTTGAAAGGATAAACAGCAACTGGAACTGACAGCTCGGAACAGAGTTCGATGTGGGATACCGATGGGAGGCTTATGCTCTTCCACTAGACGTATCAGGTGTAAGTAAGTAACAACTAGAGAGTTCCACACAGAAACGCAGATCAGGAAACAACAAAAGCAACAATCACTGCGATAAGTTAGTGAAGTCTATCATATTAAGTGTTCCAGGTTATTCCATGATCCACTGTTTGGGCTAGATATTATTCAGATTAGTTGAGGTTTTCAATGAACAGTGTTAGCGCGAAGTATTTGCATGTATGGATGCTCAATTGGTGGGCTCAGTGATGTGAACGAATTAACACAACACAGTCTGAAAAAGTTACTGGTGAATGTAATTCATAGGGAGAAAGGATCTATGATGAGCCTGTTTCACGAATGACAAGGAGATATGGAGGCCGTAACTAGGGGTTTCTGTAAACTGGATCGCTTCATTGGATATAAAAGACAGTTTATTGGGCATTTTGATGAAAGAGATTAGATTTCTGAAGACCAAGAACATCGTCATTTCAACAAGTTTCAAGTATTTGCAGAAATCAACTCGACCAATTTTATGAAAATCAATTGCTTGTTGGAGTTTGGTTAATAGTGTGTGACACAGTAGTCACTCGAGAAAGTGATGAGAACATTTACAGCTTACAGGTTCAGTATATAAAAATTTAAGGTGCAGACATAGGACAGGATTATTCCTTTCAGTCTGTTTGATGTAAGGACTGCACATTCCATGTACCTAAATAAATGGTTGCTCTGGTTGTCAGAAGAGGCATCGGCCTCGTGACTTCCGAAGAAACTCGGCTTTCATCACGAGGCGTCATAATTCTTCTAAACGAAGACCTCCTGAATCCCAGAGCAGAGTTTAAATGGTTTGAATAATTTTTTCTGGTTAGCGTGTTTTTAGCGAGTTAGTTTTCTACGGGGTGGGGTCGCTGACCCCATGCCCGACCCTCCTCCTTTATCCGGGCTTGGGACCGGCAGTAGCCCCCGGAAAGGGACTCCAGGCGGAGTTTGGCGCTTGATGGGGGGTTACAGGTTCAGTATATAAAAATTTAAGGTGCAGACATAGGACAGGATTATTCCTTTCAGTCTGTTTGATGTAAGGACTGCACACAATAAGCTTGTGATGAGCATTTTGTACGTCACATGGCAGTATTAATCAGGATTCTGATTGGTGATTTTGTCACGTGACACCAGTCAGTGGTCATAAGCCGTAAAAATCACCTACCCTATCAGTAATCGATAATGAAGCAGATGTCAATCACCTCAAAATCATTCCACAACGAAGTGAGTTTGCACATGAAAGTATATTTATGTAAGCAGATTCTGTTATTATATTGCATACAATTGTCCACTTCCTGATTCACGCGTTGTTTCATGGATTCATGAAATGGTGCTTGCATCCACTAACAAGATAAATTTAAAAACTTCTCAACGAAGTGTTCAGTGCTGTATATGTGTCGTAAGCAAAGAAGCGATTAACCAGTACGGAAATATTTATTTAAACTAGTGACGTAAGCATTCGAAGGTGGATAAATGACGCACCAATGACTTGACAATCAACAAACATACAATAATAGCTCACACACAAACAACTGCAAAATCAGTAGACATCAAGAGCATCAAGAAGTTGGGATACATTTAACCAGAATACCGAAAGTTAATATCTCGAAGAACATTGGCGTTCCGAAGTAGTTCGGAATACCGATTCTTCTCCATCTGATCCTTCACGCAATTCTGTACGGTTTCATTCCAACTATATTGCCTCTGAAATAGGATAAGCAAAACAGGGAGAGTTAGTAAGTCAATCTACATAAATGATTTGGTCTTATCGTTGAGATCAAAACATGATTTTACACTCAGGCTTACATCATCTGAACCAGCTATTGTTGAAAATTTTCGTAAACATGCGTGTGTATATGATTGTTCAGATTAAACAGTGAGACTTGAACAAAGACATACTGATCATGTGGAAGGATTAGTTCTAAGAACGGTGAAAAATTCCTTTCGATGTTCATATGACCTAAATTTCCATGACTAGTGTTCACCCCCTGCTCCAACACTTGTCAATCAGATGGGAAACGTCAAATATAGCTGTGAAAATGTCATAACTAAACTTTATTCATTCAATGGTGATCCATGATGATCGTCAGATAAATCTGGTATTTTTTTCACAGAATTTGAAGTGTGATGATAACAAATAATGATCCATGTAACAATGATCATAAGTTGGTGAACAGAAAGAAATGATCGGCCGCTGGTAAGCTCATTGTTAAGATAACCACAGAATGCATGCTTGTAGGGTGGATGTTAGATGGTTTCGAAACAAACTGCAATTGAACAGTAATCAAAACATATTATTTCCACATTCAAGTTGTATTTTGTAAAATGGTCATATTTTCAACCTAACGGAATGCAAATCACTCAGGAATAACAAAGCTATCATGACGTTTACCCACCCAGGACCGTAATTGCACACAACATTTAGACTAGGCCGCATATCTTTGCACACTGTAACACCACATCCAAAATCGGTAGTCTTTTCCCAAACGAGCTGAAATAGACAAGAAAATAGTTGAAGGTATTAGGAGAAAGCGAGGTTTATGCGAGCACAGTTCAATGTCAACTAAACGTTGGTATCCTCTCCCCATAAACTGATCAACAACCTTATCACACCAACAGTGTGTATGAAAATAAATTGATTATATATTTCCTGACAAAATAGTGTATCATGGCAAATAGTAAGCCTCATCAGACCGGACTTGCTACTTTGATCCTTATTGTGGCCAATGATGTTCAAGGTGAAGATAAATTCGAAGTAGTCAGGACTGATCAGTATAAGTTTATTACTTACAGACAAGGCAGTTACTATGAAACACTATCCACACCTCAGTATTGCATTGCAAGCGAGCATTCTCATCTCATCAACTGCGAATGTCCAAATTCAACTGTTTGGTTTGCGTTTTCTGTTTCTCGCACACACTGACTGTGTGGTGGCATAAACGTTCAGTAAGGAGCGATTATTCGAAATTATCAATACATTCACACGAATCATCAAGATGGATAGATCTTCATATGCAGGAATGTGAGTTATCCGCACATATGTAAAATCAACAACCAACACGATTTTCAAAGCATGTTGTAAGTATGACTGACGCTTATCAATGAAATAGGACAACTGTAACATCACTTAAAGGTGAACTTGCATATCTGAAGTAGACGAACTCAGTAAATAGCTTTCCGGTCAGTCACCAATTATTTTGAAGATATGTGAAATTGTCAAACCGGATATACACTATGATTCGTATGAAATCTCACCTGTTTGTCGTTCACATAATTCTTGGGTGAAAGAACACAGAGAAAAAGACAGTCCGTCAACAAAGTGTTGATCATTCAGATATATCAACACGAATAATGTATACTGAGCCTGGAATACTTCAAATTTACATTGAATTGGAAAGGAATATTCGAACACCACAAGTAGCCATTGTTGATCTGCATTATTGCACTGTCAGAATATCATCAGTCAGTGTTAATACGACTTACAGAGAATTAGTTATTGCAAAGAAAATGATCGTTGTCGTTTCAATACTTACCTGAGTATAATGGGTACACTGACCCTTGAGACAAGTGTTTGAGCTGTAGTTATAATTCTGGAATTCGTTGAACCACATTTTAAATCCACTTTATACAAATGAACAAATGAAAAACGATTCAAACACGGATTGGAAAATTGGGAAAAATCAACAATTAATTACAAGAGTAGTATTATATGTTTAAAGAAGCATAATCTTACTTGACATGCTGAATTTGATGAATATTCTAAATTGACCACATAGCTCGATGGTCATGGAGCACTTTAACTAGAAATACTTGAGACTATCCGTTGATCTCCGTGTAATTTCTTGAGAAATGTATCTACATCCTGACATGCAATCGATCTTATCTCCCATCCATGTGACCTAATACATTCAGCAAAGTCTCATTAGTCTGTAGCCTTATCGAAGTCAATGAGAATGAAATGTGGAATGAAGACTAGAAATGAGTATTGGTTTTGGAGGTCGTTAATTATGATTGACCGTTGTGTTGGGTAGTTCCTGATTAAGATATTGATTCGAACGCTTCATGAATGCGAGCCCACCTGATATTTGCCGGAGAAGACTAAGACTGAATAGGGTGACGTGCTTGCAAACGCAATCACGAGTTGTACGAGCACAATGTACACAGATACACATATACGTTTCACAGATAATCGAAGTCATTGTCGACCAACAGCTAAGATCTTCCAACATCTATTGTTTACAGAATGGCCATGGTCAAGCATATACTGACGGGAAACGAAGGTCTGATTCTAAGAATAACCGAATATGTGAAAGAATGTGTTCTATTAATTGAAACGCTAATCTTCTAAGTGTCGACTGGAATCGATGTTCGCAGCTTAACTGTGATAACAGGTCCACACGGCTGCTGAATTAACTGAAAAGCATTCAAATATTTAGCTTTCGAACTTGATCAACAATTGTCGATCGGCTCAATTGTGATGACACATTCTGTTTTTGAAGATGAATGCGTATAATGATTCTCAAATCCAGAGTGAACATGTTTGATGTGCAATAATACTAGTTGCTAATTGATCGTATAGTGTTGAAAGAAATATGTGTCAAGAAAATGCATTTCTCATGAAGTTTATCTGCTCTCAAAATTCCTTAGAAATAGATTTTATAACAAGTCGAGTGATTAGCTCACATAATTCACTAAACTTTTGCTTCATCACTTATATACAGATCATAATGATATTTGTACGAAGATTATTCCTTTCAATGAGTTTTCTCCAGGTTGTGAGACTATAGTTTCGAATTAATGATCAAATAGGTGGTCAGGTATAAGGCACAATCCATCATTTAAACTACAACATGTGAATTTGATATTGTTTGCGTTAGGACTGTCTACTTTCTCTGTTCGTAATCTCTTCCAGTCAACTCTTTCGTGTATTGCTTTATATTACTCATAAATATTGAGTAAATAGTTGTATTCCGAGCAATTTCTACGCGTAAATCGTAATGCTTGTTTATGTTACTACTACTGCAGGAAGACCTTCTTATTTCAGAGTTACGGATGCGATAAACACCACAGACACCTCACAAGTTGAGGTTTTCAACTTATTAATGTATATTAATAGATGAAACACCGCATTTAGACAAATCTCTGATTTGTGAACTTCGATTTCGTACGCAACTCAATCTTTTCATTTAAATGCATGGATAGATTAAACAATTTTTAATATAAAACAAAAAATCGTTAATGTTGTGATGACGAAAATAAAGTGTAAACTTGAATTCAATGTCTATTCACTTCAAAGCACACCAAACGTCAATTGCATGTCATGATGAATATGGTTCTCTTTATTCACTTCGAGGTATATCATAACTTGAATCAACATCACACTGAATAAATCAACTTGATGCTGAATGAAACATCACATCAGAAATCGACCAAACATTACACTGAATATTCATCAGATTAAATTGAAACAGAAGTAACTTTGAAGAGGGACATCAATTAGTTGAGAGTGCAATCTAGCATTTTCATCTCGTTATATCAGTATGAAAGTGAAGGAAGTGGATTGGTGAATAAATGTTATGTTAACTAAACTGATGACTCATACTATGATCATGTGGTCAACTTGTTAGACAACTGATAGCAGTCTCCATAAAACCACTGGTAAGAAGAATAATTGTGTTAACTTGAGTGTTCAGCGCAATTATGTTTTGATTGAGACGAATTGATTTCAGTGTACGTTTCAACTGGTCTCACTGTGGACATATTTGCGGGAAATCTCGTCTTCATTTGAAAACTGGTTTCACAGTGTTTGGGCGCCAATCAATGTTGGACATTAGAGAGGAACATCATATTTGTTAAATTTCAATGGTTGAATGGTTGGTTAAATAAAGTGCTTAACAAAATTAAACGGTAAACAAACTTTATTGTGGGAGAAGTGCTACTACGCCTTTGGGAAAGCACGAAATACAATGGACATCTTGGATGCAGCTAGATGATTTAGACTTCTCAGACGACGTAGTTCTTCTATTCTATACACAGCAATGAATGAACGAGAAGGAACCCAGTGTAGCCGTAGCTTCTGCAGCAGTAGGCCTAAACATACACAAAGGTGAAGCAAGATACTGAAATCAAATACAGGGAGCACCAACTAAAGCACACTTGTGGAAAAATTTATGGCTATATGTGCACATTTGAAAAGATGATCGACCTGAAGAAGTGTTAAGTCTACAGTGTAGAATCATGAATATGGTCGAAATCAAACACAGTCTAAGGTCGTCATAAACATGATGTCATCAGTGGCAAAATAAATACAAACGAGCACTGAAGAACAGTTTCGTCTTAGTTCTAGAAATTTGATTGGGGAACTGTGACATACATTATGATGTCAACGAAGCCGAGATATTCGTGAACCAATCAATGAATGAAACAATAAGTTATCCATGTCCACATTATACGGTGATCGCTTTTAGACAAAAAGGTGACTGAATTTGATGATACGTGCGATTGAATCTCAGCTAAGCGCTTGATAATTTAAGGTTTATGTGTTTGACGGTGTGTGTGTTTGTGACAGTGTTAGTGTACTGTTGGAGAGCGCAGAATTTTCGGAAATTCCATGCCCCCACATTTTCCCCGCATTATCGTCATTTGTAGTGAAAAGTAAACATTTCTTATTTTCTCTCAATGGTTGGAAGCCCATTAAAATTGTCGGAGATCAGTTTACTATTGAGTCATTTTGATTTGCATAACATTTGTGTCGTAGCATTTTCAAACTAATACACTGTGGTTGTGCTCTACTCCAATCGATGTTATTTTGTGATGAAATGTATAGTGAAATGACCACAAAATAATTTGACGGAAGGTCAATTTTTCAAGTCCACATATGAACTTGATCTGATTTGTTTCATTAGGACGAAGATAGATGATCAGCTTTGCTAAATGTATTATGCACAATGAAACATTGTGAATCCCTTTCTGCTATTCGTTGGTTTCCACTCTGTGTACACTGTGTGTGAATAAACTGATGTTTCTATTACCTGGCTTGTCTATGTCGAAAGTGATGTAGATCGCTGGACAAATTATCTCGAATCTAGTATGGTGGTGTGGTATGCCCAGATGTATTGTCCAGTCTATTGTTAGTGTATTAATCGTAGAGTATTGTTTTATTGGTTATCGAGTGTTGTTTATTCATGAATGCATTGAATGGAATGGAGATAGAAGTGTATACACGACAAAAATAATGTGTGAGTTATGTCGCTTATGTTAAGAACATTACATAATCACCGACTGGAAATGTTTCCATTACTAATGAGAGATCAGGGAAACTGTTTCACAATACAACGATCAGGTAAACTCTTTATGTGCTAAGAATCCGAACATAGTGACTTACAACATGAACGAAATATCAACCACCGACATTTCAAAATAACATGGTGAAACTGAGTTACGTCTATTTGTGTGGTCTAAATGTAAAAGAGCAGGTTTTCGATTTGGAAAGGAAATAGCCTCTTAAGTGTCTTACTTCTCTGTATATTTCTCCATTTGATATCATTTTGTGATGAAAATCGACCTCTGACTTCATGATTCCGCACTACTGCATTCCATATAATAAGTGGTGCTGAAACATACCTGAGATACTTCCAAATGCTGATAGCTAGTAAATACTCTAAGTATCTACAATCGATTGATCACCAGGTAGTGGCCAATGTCGTGTGCGTCAGGTACTTCTTGGTTCAGATCTAATTCTTTTGACCAAGTCGCATTGTGGCCACCAGTCTAGGTGACTGGACATTGCGTGCACTATGTTGAGATGAGATGGTGGTTGGCGGTAGTCTACAGGAAACCTTAGATCTAGGTTTCGTGCTATTAGGCACTCGTCAGCAAGGTGTACCTGTAATCTTGAGGAAACTGATGCTCCTTGACGGACTCGATGCCGTATCACCGAGTGTCACTGTCACAGACTTTACCACTGAGCTATCCGGACCGCGACTGACCTCCCATAGGACTGAGATGTATGTACAATTGATTGACTAGACGGTGCGACCTGACACACATGACATTGATCACTTTTTCCTTCAAACAACTGAAGATTTGGAAGCAAACTAAATTTGTTTCAGCTACGCGTATTTTGTAAATTTACCCTTTCGTAGTGATAGAGAAGTTACCAAACTTCAGAGTTGCAGTATTCAGGAGTAAAGCTTCTGTGTGTGAAAGCAAGTCATGCTATTGACTAGTGTGTGGACAGAAACCGATGTCGATAGTGAGCAGACATACAACTGGCAACGAATTAATTATTGATAATATCCCATTTGTCAACGGACACTCCGGTCACACAGGAATAAAACGCGGAAATCAAAAGACATCAAGACAGTCTGACATTCTAAGGATTGTTATTTCGAAAAGATAACTTCAATTCAATACAAATATACGAATTAGGCGATCTTTACCGGTGTACAGTAGTGATATGATATGTGAAACGTAAAAAAGACAGTTGCAAAAATGACTGATTTCGGGAGCCAACAATTCCTCATGCTGTTCTGTACGGTGAGCGTCCAACGTAATTGCCGCTGAAATCAGGTAAGAAAGATGAGACGTTAGTAAGTTCATTAAGATGATGAGACAAAGCTGATCAGTGATTTTCTCATGTTGATTTATTATTATCATTGAAGTTGGAACATCGACAAATGTTCACACTCGTTACCTTTATAATATTGAATAAAGCCATAAATAAATAAATACAATGAAAATCAAACATTGTTGATGATATTCATGAAACTACTTGTGGATATCAGTAGTCAGATTACACGTAGAAATTTGAAGGGAGATATTCATCATGTCAAAGTCCGTGTAATACTAGTAATGGGAAATCAATTCTGATATTCATGTGAATTCAAGTGTTTGTAAAATATAGTGAAATTCATATGCAAAAGAGTTGGTTTTGTTCACAATGAGTACATTGTTGATGACCACTGATTCATGGTCGATTCCGTTACTATTCGGTTACATGGTAAACGTAACTACAACAGATGAAATGTGATTTACGTTGGTTTAAGCATTGACAAAAGTAGGCATTTGTTGTCACGGAATTAAAAATGCCAGACAATAATTTTCAGGATAGCAAATGTTAGTTTATGTAGCAACGAGTGTCTGAGTGGATAAATAGAAATAGAGCGTATCAGTAATATTGGTAAACAACAGCCAAATTGAACTCCACTACCAACAACATGCGATCATCAAGGAAGTATGCAGAACGGAGTTACAATGAGAAGAGCAGGTCACAAATCAATCAAGTAAATAAAAATGATCTTGTTTAGGACCTACCCAGGACCATAGTTGCACACGATGCTGAGTCCATACGGGAAATTCGGACAATTCGTAACACCACATCCAACATCCGTAGTGTCCTCCCAAACAAGCTGAAATGAACAAAAGGACAGTGAGCTATTGAATAGTGTGTTGGAACGGAACACATTCACAGTAGTCGTCTACACAAATCAACAGTCAAAGATCACAACGATGAGAAAGACCTGATTCATTTGGCAGAGTGTAGATCATTCTAACACAGACAAGAAGCGTGCCAACGAGGACTGGAACATTTCCGATTTGTGTGTATGTGACAACGGATAGTTGGATACTAAACGTATCTATGTCAGACTGTTTCATGGATCGGCCACAATATCACTAGTTAGTGTCTATACGACTTTGTCTGAAGTAGTTATTTTAACAAGAATGCTTTGTTATCGTTCTAATGCTTACCTGAGTATAATGACCACACTGACCCATACGACATGCTTTCGTGTAGAAGTCGTAATTCTTGTATTCATCCAACCACATTTTGAATCCGCTTGATAGAAATGAACAAACAATATCAATCAATCGAAACATGAATGCGAACATTTGGAAAAATGAGCAAATAGAGCAAATTGAACAAATTCATATATTTAGCACAACGCACATGACACTTACGTGTTTATGTCCTTCGCACCGGCCCAATTCTGTCCAACATATTGGAATTTCGGTATTTTACGATCATCATTTGTATCATGTCCAACACGACATTGATCAGACAGAATTTGTGCTTTCTTTTCCAATTCCACATTCCATTTCTGTAAACATGTGGTTAATTAATGAGCAAATGAATAGGTTAATTAGTCAATTGATCATGTAATTATTGTTTTATTTACTTAAAATCGATAAGGTGAATGAAGTGGTATCGAATGTCACTCGTTGTCATCAGTGCCGTCACGTTGACGTGATATAATTAGGAGATTTTGGTTTTGTCTCCTAGTCAATCAGAAACTGCAACAAATTTTTCGTCTGTTATGAATTCATGCCCGTTCGCCCATACACACAATTCTCACCAACCTACACATCACTAGCCACACTCACTCAAAACAAACAAATGCACAGCTAAGAACACTGTCGACAATCACACAATAACTTCAACCAGTGAGCTGTCTACTGTACAACACATTACACCACCAACTTAATTTGAGTGACCAAGAAACTGCTACTTGCAGTCAGCCATAACCAACAAACGTCACCCTCTCTCTCCATCTCTCTCATCATCACACTATGTCTGCAGTGAGACCGGTTGGAACGTACACTGAAATCAATTCGTCTCAATCAAAAAATAATTGCGCTGAACACTCAAGTTAAACAATTATTCTTCTTACCAGTGGTTTTATGGAGACTGCTATCGGTTGCCCGACAAGCTGACCATATTGAACAGATTGTCTTGCCTCATTGTGAAGAGTTAACAATTCATTCCTCATCGCATCATCTAATTGCGCATGAACACAGCAGCACACAAGTGAACACACCAACAACACGACTGATGAAAAATCGGAATTGGAAGACATTTCGATGAGACCAGAATTTCACAGTCTGTCTGACTTACGAACAATCATTTGTTGGCTTTTACAATATATATACACACCATGGGATCAGGTTAATCAACATAAGTCATAGTGATTAAAGTAACCACTCATAAGTGTCAATTTTTCTTATGAATGTGGGATTATATTTGTGCAATCAGTTATGAATCAGTAGAGCTAAAGGGAGGCGTCTACACAAGACGGCAATATTGAAAAAAATTTGATTGAAGTTTACTCACAGCGTTTTTACACTAATGTGGAAGTGGCTATCGGTTTGTGGGATTATGATTCACGAGTGACTCATGCTTCGGGATGGAACACAACAATGTCTGATAATTCCATGAAATTTTAATCAGATTATGCTATATTGTAATTAAGGCTGAATAATGTGTGAGACGAGCATTTGTGTGGAGTGACGTGTTCTGTCGTTTATAGTCGATATGAGGTGATGACATGTGTAGTTTGCATTGATGACTGCTGACTGACTCGTGTAGTTCGATGCATGGATCGTGATACGATATGAGAGCCTCACAAACCACCTTTCTCTCAGTAGTGTCGATCGAATGGGACGTGTTGAAGTGAATTGGTGCCCTCGTGGTTGAATGGAGAGTGAAATCGATCAACACAATTGCATGTGGAACATGAGATCGTCCCCATGCATGTGGTAGTTTAGGGAATGAGTTGTGATTCGACTTCCATTTGTTAGTGTTCGTTCCACATGTTTTAAGTTTCCGATGAGATGTGGCATCGGAATTCGATGTTGATTTTCACTGACTATGTGTTAATAGCAGTACATGTTGCAGATATTACTTTTTCACATTTTAAGTGTTAAGGGATCGCAAACTGAAGGTATGAATCAGTGATGCAGAAATGATATTGGTCTCATTTTACCTCATTGTTTAATCGAAAATTCATTTTTTTCTTTTATAATTGTGTCGTTATCCTGGTTTATATATATATATATATATTATATATATATATATATATATATATATATATATATATATATATATATATATATATATATATATATATATAATGATTTCGGCACAAATTTTATTTTTACTTAGGTAAATTTAACAGTTATGAAATTATAATAAAGTCGAATGTTATATTTCATGCTGAACATGGTTCTCTTTATTCACTTCGAGGTATATCATAACTGAAATCAACATCACACTGAAACACCACATCATAAATCGACCAAACATTACACTGAATATTCATCAGGTTGTATTGAAACAGAAGTAACTTTGAAGAGGGATATCAATTAGTTGAGTGTGCATTTTAACATTTTCATCTCGTTATATCAGTATGAAAGTGAAGGAAGTGGATTGGTGAATAATTGTTGCGGTAACTAAACTGATCTCTTATAATATACTTATAGTCTGTTATAACATCAGAGATAGATGTTGAAGTCAGTTGCTCCACGTAACTTTGCCTTAATCAAAGTTCCAACAATATAGAAATATAGGATGAATTCTTTTGAAAATAATTTCTCTGATTTATCGTACATTCACGTATACCTAATGGTTGTTATAAGGCTTTACTGAAATGGTCATAGAAACACCATCTGATAGCTCGTGTATATAATCAAATATGTGTCTGAGATGAATAGTGTGCTGTAATGTACTGTCTGTCTGACTGGACTGAACTGAACTGACTAACTGAAACATATACCAGTATGATACGCATTGGTGGACGGCATTTATTTTTCGTAGTCACAGTGAGAGTATACTGATAGTTTATACAGTACCTGAAAATCAATTACAACTTGATTTAATTCAAGAATGGAAACGGGAAAAAATTTCTATCTTCCTAATTTCTATTCACTCAGTATCGTATGTGTAAATGTTTCTACTTATGTTTATTTGTTGTACGTATAGTTGATATATACATTAATAAACACTGGTTAAAAATACTTCGTTCGTCGAAATCGACAAATCACGGCTTCTCAGTATGCATGCACTTGTTTTCTTGTCATTGCTTACTGATTAGCCTCAATCTGACCATGACAGCAAAAAAGTTACATTCTGCATCCATTGGAAAACTGTAATATAATTTTAAATGGATGATATTTTTAAGTGAATAATAATTCATATTATAATAATAATACCAACGTTTCAAGTTTTAATGAAATAGTAGTTCAACAAACGATTGCTTTAGATTTTGTTTCCTGCTGAAAGCTCATTTCGATAAGAATTCCATGAAAAATTGTCTTAAAATTCTAAATTCACTGTAACAACAAACGATTGTGTAAACACGATTGAGCCGATAAACAAAAGTTGATCAATTGTAAGTAATATCTGCAACATGTACTGCTATTAACACATAGTCAGTGAAAATCAACATCGAATTCCGATGCCACATCTCATCGGAAACTTAAAACATGTGGAACGAACACTAACAAATGGAAGTCGAATCACAACTCATTCCCTAAACTACCACATGCATGGGGACGATCTCATGTTCCACATGCAATTGTGTTGATCGATTTCACTCTCCATTCAACCACGAGGGCACCAATTCACTTCAACACGTCCCATTCGATCGACACTACTGAGAGAAAGGTGGTTTGTGAGGCTCTCATATCGTATCACGATCCATGCATCGAACTACACGAGTCAGTCAGCAGTCATCAATGCAAACTACACATGTCATCACCTCATATCGACTATAAACGACAGAACACGTCACTCCACACAAATGCTCGTCTCACACATTATTCAGCCTTAATTACAATATAGCATAATCTGATTAAAATTTCATGGAATTATCAGACATTGTTGTGTTCCATCCCGAAGCATGAGTCACTCGTGAATCATAATCCCACAAACCGATAGCCACTTCCACATTAGTGTAAAAACGCTGTGAGTAAACTTCAATCAAATTTTTTTCAATATTGCCGTCTTGTGTAGACGCCTCCCTTTAGCTCTACTGATTCATAACTGATTGCACAAATATAATCCCACATTCATAAGAAAAATTGACACTTATGAGTGGTTAGTTTAATCACTATGACTTATGTTGATTAACCTGATCCCATGGTGTGTATATATATTGTAAAAGCCAACAAATGATTGTTCGTAAGTCAGACAGACTGTGAAATTCTGGTCTCATCGAAATGTCTTCCAATTCCGATTTTTCATCAGTCGTGTTGTTGGTGTGTTCACTTGTGTGCTGCTGTGTTCATGCGCAATTAGATGATGCGATGAGGAATGAATTGTTAACTCTTCACAATGAGGCAAGACAATCTGTTCAATATGGTCAGCTTGTCGGGCAACCGATAGCAGTCTCCATAAAACCACTGGTAAGAAGAATAATTGTTTAACTTGAGTGTTCAGCGCAATTATTTTTTGATTGAGACGAATTGATTTCAGTGTACGTTCCAACCGGTCTCACTGCAGACATAGTGTGATGATGAGAGAGATGGAGAGAGAGGGTGACGTTTGTTGGTTATGGCTGACTGCAAGTAGCAGTTTCTTGGTCACTCAAATTAAGTTGGTGGTGTAATGTGTTGTACAGTAGACAGCTCACTGGTTGAAGTTATTGTGTGATTGTCGACAGTGTTCTTAGCTGTGCATTTGTTTGTTTTGAGTGAGTGTGGCTAGTGATGTGTAGGTTGGTGAGAATTGTGTGTATGGGCGAACGGGCATGAATTCATAACAGACGAAAAATTTGTTGCAGTTTCTGATTGACTAGGAGACAAAACCAAAATCTCCTAATTATATCACGTCAACGTGACGGCACTGATGACAACGAGTGACATTCGATACCACTTCATTCACCTTATCGATTTTAAGTAAATAAAACAATAATTACATGATCAATTGACTAATTAACCTATTCATTTGCTCATTAATTAACCACATGTTTACAGAAATGGAATGTGGAATTGGAAAAGAAAGCACAAATTCTGTCTGATCAATGTCGTGTTGGACATGATACAAATGATGATCGTAAAATACCGAAATTCCAATATGTTGGACAGAATTGGGCCGGTGCGAAGGACATAAACACGTAAGTGTCATGTGCGTTGTGCTAAATATATGAATTTGTTCAATTTGCTCTATTTGCTCATTTTTCCAAATGTTCGCATTCATGTTTCGATTGATTGATATTGTTTGTTCATTTCTATCAAGCGGATTCAAAATGTGGTTGGATGAATACAAGAATTACGACTTCTACACGAAAGCATGTCGTATGGGTCAGTGTGGTCATTATACTCAGGTAAGCATTAGAACGATAACAAAGCATTCTTGTTAAAATAACTACTTCAGACAAAGTCGTATAGACACTAACTAGTGATATTGTGGCCGATCCATGAAACAGTCTGACATAGATACGTTTAGTATCCAACTATCCGTTGTCACATACACACAAATCGGAAATGTTCCAGTCCTCGTTGGCACGCTTCTTGTCTGTGTTAGAATGATCTACACTCTGCCAAATGAATCAGGTCTTTCTCATCGTTGTGATCTTTGACTGTTGATTTGTGTAGACGACTACTGTGAATGTGTTCCGTTCCAACACACTATTCAATAGCTCACTGTCCTTTTGTTCATTTCAGCTTGTTTGGGAGGACACTACGGATGTTGGATGTGGTGTTACGAATTGTCCGAATTTCCCGTATGGACTCAGCATCGTGTGCAACTATGGTCCTGGGTAGGTCCTAAACAAGATCATTTTTATTTACTTGATTGATTTGTGACCTGCTCTTCTCATTGTAACTCCGTTCTGCATACTTCCTTGATGATCGCATGTTGTTGGTAGTGGAGTTCAATTTGGCTGTTGTTTACCAATATTACTGATACGCTCTATTTCTATTTATCCACTCAGACACTCGTTGCTACATAAACTAACATTTGCTATCCTGAAAATTATTGTCTGGCATTTTTAATTCCGTGACAACAAATGCCTACTTTTGTCAATGCTTAAACCAACGTAAATCACATGTTATTTTGAAATGTCGGTGGTTGATATTTCGTTCATGTTGTAAGTCACTATGTTCGGATTCTTAGCACATATTGAGTTTACCTGATCGTTGTATGGTGAAACAGTTTCCCTGATCTCTCATTAGTAATGGAAACATTTCCAGTCGGTGATTATGTAATGTTCTTAACATAAGCGACATAACTCACACATTATTTTTGTCGTGTATACACTTCTATCTCCATTCCATTCAATGCATTCATGAATAAACAACACTCGATAACCAATAAAACAATACTCTACGATTAATACACTAACAATAGACTGGACAATACATCTGGGCATACCACACCACCATACTAGATTCGAGATAATTTGTCCAGCGATCTACATCACTTTCGACATAGACAAGCCAGGTAATAGAAACATCAGTTTATTCACACACAGTGTACACAGAGTGGAAACCAACCAATAGCAGAAAGGGATTCACAATGTTTCATTGTGCATAATACATTTAGCAAAGCTGATCATCTATCTTCGTCCTAATGAAACAAATCAGATCAGGTTCATATGTGGACTCAAGTAATTCGACTTTAAAAATTCAGTGTTCATGTTTATGATGTTCTTAGACTGCGTTTGATTTCAACTCTAGTCGTGATTCTACACAGTAAATTTAACACTTCTTCGGGTCGATCATCTTTTGTAACGTGCACATGTTGCTATAAGTTTTCATGCATACATTTATTTCACTATAAGTAGGGCATTTAATCATCCCGTTGTTTACAGTTAGGATTGAATTTCGTCAGTCTTTCCTAGCATATGATGTTTGTGTATGGACTACCTCGACTTAGTCAATTTTTCATAAGATTTGTTCAACTAGAAAAGCTGTGGCTAGCAGCGCAATCCAAGATGTGTTTTTCATTCTATTTTGAACTCGTCAGCTGGATTTACCTGTAACCCACTATTAATGTTTACATCGAGACTTCAACCAAAAACCTTTCGTTTCAAACAACACCCCACTATTCACTAAGCCGTTGAGTGCTGGTAACAAATAACTTGTTTAACGAGTACAACATGTCTTATTAAACTATTAAGTAACTTAGGAAAAATAATATATTCTCTATTAGGCTATTGAATATTTCACTTATTGACATTCATATATGTACAGTATTATTCTGAATTACATAGTTGTCTTGAAACAACTAACTCCAAGCTCTAATAAGGTTATGGTATTTCACTAGTTGAAATCATGAGTCGATTGAAGCTAGATCACCATGGAAAACCTGGAAGAACTGGACGGCCGTTTGGTCCTAGTATGGGACTCCTCAGCAGTATGCGTCCACGACCCTGCCCCCCGCGAGATTCGAACCCAGAACCTAACAGTCTCGTGCGCGAGCGATTAACCACCACTGAGCTGGTTGGCATCCAATGGTGTTAATGTCTAACTTCAACCAATCCGCAAAGTTGAGCCACTGTACACCATTGTCTTCAGTGAGTTGATATCTCACAACAGACCTAGTTGAACTCCACTGATAACGGCTTCTCATTAGAACTCCAGGAGTGTCTCTTGAAGTCAGTCACTAGTGAGCAGATGATTATTATCAGAGGGGTTTTGTTAGTTTTTTTTTGCATTTAGATGATTTACTTATTCTAAAACTGTGATAATTTTAATCATCACCAGCTCATTTTAAAATGTACGCGAATTTTATTTATTCTTTGGAGAGTTTTAAACAAATTAATAATATAATACTTGTTTATTAAGATTATTATTCATGTAAAAACACTTATTTATGAACTGATAGTAGTTAAAATAATCATTTTCCGAATGAGTAGACCATTTAAATTAAGAAAAATACAATGACCTTATGAAAGCTTACAATCAGGTGTTTTAAATTAGTATCATACAAGTTGATTGTGAATAAATTAAATATAGAACTAATCAATGCAGATAATATTCCATCATTGGATTTGATATATCTTGCAAAATGAAGGCTCGATTTGATTCCCTATCCATTTCTAATCAGCATGGTAACTAGAATACAAAAGAAAAAGTGTAAAAAAATGGTAACAAGAATATATTTGACTTTTAAAATAAATCAAAATGGTTTAGGTAATACACTACGTTTTATATGATTTATTTATAGTTAGATTAACAGTCACATTTGTATAGATTGAACTGAGTTGAAAAATTCAGTAACTTACTATGTGATCACAAATTTACAGTATTATACAATTAAGATGTGAATACATATCACAGGATTTTAAAAAAAGTCATTCGATATCATAGGAACTTCGCACTCCAATTGATTAAGTAATTAGTCACCATATCAGGATACATATCAAACACAATTCATCTGACATTGTGATACGTTGATAATCATATTTCATGTTATAACCTGCCATTCTGTGCATAAACGCTTTTCATCAATTTTATTCATTATAACACGAAATTCAAATTAAATACTAAATGGTAGTTATTTGTATTCTGTACATTCTATTTGTTAGCCTGATTTTGTAGGGGTGGCAAAATCAAGACATGTGTAGGGGCTGGTACCATGTCAAGTCCAAATAGATTATTCTAGCTTCTAAACAGACTAAATTACTAATTCCTCTCACTTACTCGCTTATTAACCTTGACTGTTTATGTAGACGTATGTGTGTGCATTTCTTATCATACTCATCACATATATAAGAAAATAGAAATAAAAACAGTAGTATTAATCATTGTAAATGCCAAACAGAATTTAATTCGGGAAGAATACGTGAAATTGAGACATAAAAAAGTACAAAGAAATCAGACAACAAATATAGCTCTGTCTAGTTTTAAGCCATCACTTAACTTTTACAGCTGTTGATCACGATTACTACATCATGGACCTAGCAAAAATGTCCATCCCTTTAAACTTAACTCACGCTAACAGCTAATTAAATGTATCTGCCAAAGCAGTCACATCGGTAGAACAGAAAGGAGAGACTATGTCCGATTCAAATAACGTATTCCAAAAAGCATTTAGCAGTGCCATCGCAAGAGATCTCCTTGACACAGGACATGATGTCGATACACTGAAGTCCTTCAAGGTGATTAACAAACCAACCCCAACATTTTGAAATTTGCGGAAGCGATAGCAATCAAACGTCTAAAACCACATCTATGTACTTAAAAAGAGGCAGTAATAGATCTTTCGTTGCTCTAGTAACATTAAACCCCTTATTTATTACGTCATTCATTATTTCAACTATTTCTGAAGCTTACATTATATCAGTGCCATTTTTCTTCGATTCATAGCTGACTGATTTAAATTCATGTCTTTCTTTACTACCATTAATCTATTTTGAGTTTCTTCATTAACTCCATGAGTTTCAATCATTATTTCAATGTTCTGGAACTTTCCCTCCCAAACTTTATTTATCCGAAACAAAATTTTTTATGACCTTATTAACTCTATTGAAATCTTCTCTACATCATGATACACATATTCATCTTTACTCACCCTCGTAAGTATAAGTATGTCAATATCTGTAATAAAGTTTATTTTAAAATATAGGTTGTAAGCAGCTGATGACAACCTAACGAAATAAAATGAATTCACATTATTTTTCACCAATCTTCGTTCTTGCCCTCTTTAAGTTACTTAATAACTTGACTGATCTTAACATTTCCACCTGCTCATATGCTAGGCATCACTGCATATTGAAGTAAACAGCATCTAGGCATTAGTAAAAATATATCTCAACCACCTCAGTTAATTTAGATTAAGAGTCGTATTAATAAACTTAACCAATGATTACCTACAACTCTTTGTCATTGTTCCACTACATTCTAGTAGTTCTTTGAAGAAACATGTAATTGTGAATACTTTCAATATACTTATAAATGTCTCTTAATATTATTAACTGTGTTTCATAATCTTACAGCAATACAGGGCAAAATGTTGAACATTATACTTAGTCTCATATAATAAATAAATAGATGGATATCGTGTTTAAGTTACAGATCTATATCAAAACGGAGGTGTGTCAAATATACGTTAGTTGTATTGAAACACAAGTAAATTTAAAAGAAAAAAACAAGTAAACACAAAATCATCTATATTTTATAAAGCCATACGAATAAAATAAAACGGAAGGAATTTTCGCACATTCTGATATAAAACAGAGGACTTCGACTTTTCCCCAAAACAAAAACATGTATTCCCATGGGCACGTAAAAATACAAACATAAAAATAATTATTCAACAAATCAATCTTTGAGAAAATAAAATAACCAGTAGAAAGAAAATCACATAATAGTCCAATTAAAAAAAACAACAAGAAAACCGATTGTGATCAAAACAAATAATCATAAAAGTCACATAAAAACAGAAAAGGATATTTCTATTATCACAATAATATTTGTTTTGTTTTCTTCTAGGCACATGATTGATTATTTAGTAGATAAAACAACTTTAACATAGATCCGCGGACAGATATAGACTAGTCGTTACCAGATTAGCATGATAAGATGAAATAACTGTAGTAACGATGAGAAGGTGGTCTGATATGATAGAGTAAGAAGGTATGTATGTATGTGTGTAGTGTATGCAATGGATGTAGTGTATGTATGTATGAAAGTATAGAGATGCTGGAATTCAAAATAGAAATGTTAAAATTATGAAGAGAAAACAGCTATATCAACAACTGTGGACGAATTGAAGAAAAGTGAGAAAATAAATTTTAAAAATAACAGCCAAATCAACTTAGTTCGTTAAAATATGAATAATAAATCAGTTAAATTAATGTAGTGATGAGACAATAATTGTGATAGCTTACTGCAATTACGATTAACCAAAAACTGAGAAGCAGTTAACCACATAGATATATAAGAGATAGTAATAATAATACAAGAGGAAAAATCGAAAGAAATATTATCTTCCCATGAGAGGGAAGAGAAAAGAACGCTTAAGTATGAAATTACAAGCAAGCTAATTTAAAGAAATTATTTTGACAAGTAAAGACGATCACAACAACAACATCAGATTACAAAACAAATAAACCAGCAAATAAGAAACCAACATTAAAATACATTCTTCCTCCTTAATGTCTCAGGTCAACACGGCGCCCAAATTACTGTGAAATTATTTGATCAAATTTAGACAAACGATCTTATAAAAGACGTTTTTGTTTTGAAGAGTGAAAAAACTATTAAAACAAACATAGAGCACAGGTCCTCTAAAGAATAAACGTAGATTGTAGCCAGGTACACAAACACAAACATACAAATATATAGATATGTGAATAAACAGAAACTGAGTAGTAAACATTGGAAATGGTGAAACAATATGTACTTTTTACTGAAAAACTAATAGCTTCTTTATCTACAGAAAAACAAACATACAATCTCTTAAGTCTCATCCAGCTTTTGCTTTGTTTTTGTTTATTCAATTAAACTGATTTATTTAATTGACAATAATAATTTGACAAAACCTTCCATGCTTTCCCGGCCATAAATCCATCCGGTGGTTCCATACCTTCACGAGCTAATGTACGCATTTTAGTACCAGAAATAAATAGAAAATCTGACGAACGTTTTGGATCGAAAAATGACATTTTGTTGATTGTCTTGTCATAGGCAGCAACACGAAATGGAATAATTTTTAAATTGGATAAACCAGGAGCCATAGATAATACCTATCCACATATATTTTTACAATAAAATAAGATAAACACTATGCTAGTATTGTATCATTAATAAGTGAAATTTTATTCAAACTGTAGATAAAATAACAATACTATATGTGTAACTCTTTAAGGGACTCAAAAGATTTATTTTTGTTTATTTATTACACATATAATCTGGTATTACGGGATGCCAAAGCTGTATGCGCCACATAATAAATTACTATATTGCTGGATGGAGTAGGATACTGTTCAAGAGATCAAAGTGATGTAGTTAGTTTTCATAGGGGTGGTCTAATCCACAAGGTAGTGGAGCAACATCGAGAGATATAGGCCAGTGGGAGCGTATGAGAAAAGGGTTTCATATATCACACTTGTGTGCTAAAAATGTACAAAGCATACCTACTTAACTGTGCAATTGAAATTCGTATTTCTGCGTGTCGAAATTCCACTAAATGAGGACTGAGAAACAGTATTCCCCATTGTAACCATGATCTTTTATTGTAATTACCTCGTTTCCTGATATATTAATCTCAAGGGTATGAATGTCACATAAAACTACGAACATAAATTTCGCTGAGAGAGGTAAAAATTTAGGATCAAGAGAATTCTAAAAGTCTCACAGAATCATTAGAAGCATGTTATTCAAGTCCATCAGCAATTAATTGACACACTGAATGCGACCCAATCTAACAACACATTAGAAGAAACAATCATCCAACAACCTGACCAAACATCAACGGAACAAAGTAGTCAACCTGGATATACATACATCTGAAGATAATAAGATCTATGAGGATAACGAGTTGCAATCAACCGCACTAGAACAAGCTAACTTAGGACTCGTAAAATGACTAAAATGTTTACTTCTACGTGAAGTAAACACCAACGAATTTGTCCAGAATGACAATGAAATCTCTGAGATTCAACCACTCAACTAAGACAACTCAACTACAGTAATCATTGTTGGATTTCGCAATCTAGGCAATAAACATGAAAAATCAACTAATGCGTCATATTTTACAATTTATATAATACAAACTGAATATTAATTCTAGTATATGAGTGTGTAATTAACGCGGCTACTAGATACGCCTAACAAAAGCAATACACTCACAATCTAACAAGACATACAGAACAGGAGGACTACTCTTTATTGAAATCGAACTTTCAATGTCTCGAAAAAAGCAATCATATTGATTCTTTGTTATTTACATGATAGTATAATGGTTTATTTAAAGGTATTGTATAACTTAATGAAACAAATAAGAAAATATTTTCAAAAACAATCGATTCTGGTGTTCAATTACAGTGCATTTGGTCTAAAAGGGCAATAATCTGTAAAACAATAATTTTTTAGTGCTCTCTACATACTAAAACTGTAAACCTCTATGGCAATGACATAGTTATCTAGTTGATGTATATAGGCAGTAACCATCTCTTTCGATATATCAGTCAGTCATTTATAATCAAACTAGAATCTAGGATATATGTCCCAGTTCAAGTTGCCACACTAAATGAACACAAACAGACATTTTATTTGATGCATCTAGCTGTTGGTTACGATCATCCTCAGGACTTCAACAAGGCAGTCTACATCTACTAAAAAAACTGAGATCAACAGTAAATGACTTCATGGACTGATGATACCACGTTTTGATTCGGCTGTCCTTAGCTTATTTCCAACCTATTACTACACCAGATAACATAGTTCGTCGAGGTAGGAGGTGGTTGGGTATAAATAACATATGTTCTAACCATCACAGTTGATGAAGACTCACTACCTCATCAATCGACTTACCACCTTGGTCAAGCACCCTATGCCTAACCTCAACATAGCTCGCTCGGTAGCACCAAAATACGCTTCCGATGCTTCGAAAACACCCATGATCGAATACTAGCAGCCTATGAATATACCTTATTATTAGTGATCATGTTTCACACCTACAGAGTGGGACAGTAAGAACCCTTGTGTAGTATATTCGTGCTTTCATCGGAAGGACATCTCACTCACAAGTAAGGCAAGTTATTTAAAGTCAACCGAGTTTTCTGAACCTTTGTGGATATTTCGTCAAACACCAACCCATCAGAGTTGATCAGACCTTCGAGATAAGTGAAGTGAACGATAAGCTCAACCACTTCACTTCCTACCATTCGTTAACGTGTTGACGCAGACCAGTTAGAACTTAGAGGGGGCGGATTCCATTCCAAATATATTTTTTATAGTTGCTCAAGACGATCAAAAAATTCTGCATCTTGTTAGAGTTTTCATCATACAGAAATATTTCATCCGCAATATCATCACTGATATCTAACAACAATGGATGAAACACATATTAGATGAATAGATTACTAGAGTTAATCAGATCAGAAGAATGAAATCAGTCCATAAATTCATTTACTGTTGAAAAAAAACAGGTAAAAGAAGCTTCGTTCTAAAAGTTGATTGCTTAAAATGATGCAAACTAATGATTGAGATGAAACTAAATTAAACGATTGTAGTATTTATGCCAATGGAGAAAAAACTGAACAATTTATTATATCACTGATTCACATCTAATAAAGTCCATTCATGTACAATTAATGCAGTCTGTTGTTGCTTTCACGAATTTTTGAAAATTGTTTAACGTTACTGAGATAATTAAGCGACCACAGCTAGACAACCACTGAAAATTAAGAAGTACTGGAGAGCTGGTCTTTCGCAATATCTCAAATTGACCAAAGTTAAACACGCAAATCATTGAATGCCGTGAAAACTGAAGTTCATGATTTCGATCCCAGATAGGTTTGTGAATACACACTATTGCGGAGTCCCATGCTGGGACGAAACGACTGTTCAATGTTCCCTGATTTTCAATATTTGTCGAATTGTGATATAAATGACAAGACTTAATTAAATTTAATTAGGAATTTTATGATACAATAAAAACTGTTGATAATGTGAAACAACACATGTACAACATACCTTAGCACCATGAGATGGATCATATAAATCAACACCTGTTCCATTAGGATGAGGTAAACCTGCTGGATCTCGTCCAACTATATAATACTGAGCACCGGCTAACATTCGTGTGCGAGCATGCCATTGAACTTCACGTGGTCCAGCGTATAACATTGGTGAAGGAAATATTGCCAATAAAGTTGAATCACGATCAAGAACACCTTCATCTAAACAGGCTTCATGTTGAGCTATACGTACATTGAGTGGAACATCATCTGACTTTGTCCAACCTCCAAGTGGATGAAGTAATAACACAGGATTATGATATCCATGTTTTTCTAATAATTGTTGTCTAGTTTCAGTCATTAATAATGCATGACCGTTATGTATAGGATTTCTCAGTTGAAAGGCAAAGACACAGTCAGCCTAATTAATTTAAAATTAAATAAATAATATAAGACTAGAAAAGGAGAACGTAATTAATGAATCAATTATGAAACATTTCATTTCTGATTATGATCGCATTCTATTGCACTTATATGGGAAATAACACTGAGCTATTTTTAAATTGAATTTCACATTTAAATATGAACATTGCTATTGAGTACTACTGGCTTTCATAGACAATAATTGTGACTTATAAAAATTTGTTTTTACACAAGAGATATTTATTTGTTTGAACACATAAACATTAGTACAAGAAGCATCACATAGGTATGAGCCATACTTCCTCATTCGATTTGTGTGAGGGCAGGAATACTGCTCGAGTGCCCAAATGGAAGCAAATGGTTTTCTTAGGGGACCACTCCCTGAGTCTTTGACCTAGAGGTCTAATCCACAACGCAGCGGAGCAACGTTTGGATGTGCATGTCTATAACATGGGAAAAAAACATGTATGTAACTTGAGCATATGAATTTCAGAGAATAGACTAAACATTTGACGACTGAGACAGTAACATTACGAACTGTACCTCAAACGACTGGATTAGATTATTTTGTCCATCATAATCAACTTAGGACAGTATCGTCTTAAGTAAACCACCCTACGTTCACTTGGTCATTTCACGAAGCGCTAGAAACATACATGCTGTATGCTCTCTTGCGCTTAATTAAATTACCCAAAATTATTCACTATTGAATATTACAGCTTCTGAAAGCTACAAAACTAATTTGTCCACCATGCAAGGTACATATCAAGTTACGTATCATGTGCTTAGACGAAAAGTAGGTAGGCAACATTTTTAAAAAATGTATCATTAATGCCTACCTTCATTTTTACTAATTCACTATGTAATTCTTTTGGCATTAAACGATACTGATCTAAACCATCATTCCATTTGATTCTTTCGAATACTTTTAAATCACCGCCAACTAACCAATCACCGGATGACATAATCATTTCTATACTTGGATGATTTATATGATTAGTTCCAAATATGTGACAACATCGTTCTTCCTATATATTTCACAATTATGAAATAGAAAGAAATTAGTTATAATTAAAAAGAAAAAAATGACCCAAGCTATCAACAATTTACAGTAAGCATCTACCAATTGTAACATGTAGAATAGATTACCGTCATGAACTAAAGATAAACCAGTATCCTTATCAAGAAAGCACCAGTGTTCGCCTGCATGATTGCAGATATACTTTAAAGACGAGCATCAGCTATTATGAAACCTAAGTTTAGAATTTTCTTCTTCCCGACTACTTTTAATCGTCAAACAATAGTCTAAAGGTTATACGGTAGGCTAATTCACATGGTAATACTGATCTTGAACAACGTTAACCAGAGTTAAACCCGTCCAAAATGAATTAAACTGTAGGCGAATAAAACGTTTCTAGATTGTCATTCATAAATAATTCCAGAATCAATAGTTAAATAATCTTGACAGAAAAAAAGGAATTACTTGTCAAAATTTAGGAAATTGTTTAACTTGAATAGAAACATTTCGTCGAAATGAATTCAAAAGGTTAATTGGACGTAAAGAGAATAGCTGTATGAGTTACTGAATGTCCCATGACTGAGAGTCAGACAACTAAAACTAACAAACTCAACACCAAATATTGATCTTAATAATCATATTAACGGTTCAGTCTATTTCCATATTTCAGTTTTTGAGTATTAGTAATGATTTTCAAAATAATTTAAGACAAATCATAAGCGTGTTGATTTTTATCACCTAGATAGGATGATCTATATGAATAAGAACAAAAAACATGTAAACCACTGAATACCAGCTAGATAGTCTAAAGGTTAATCTCTCTCTACAAGACCACTGGTAGGGTGATGGATGTGTATTAAGATCAAGGAGTCTCAAACTGAGACGAAACACCTGCCCAGAGCTTTCTGATTTTCAGTGATTGTCCAACCAAAATCAGTTCTCAATATTAACTACAAAATTTAGTAATCGCTACAAACCCATGATATTGATAAAACAGCTGTAAGCTATGTTGTTGCGTAAGAACATAATTACACCAACGATAAACAAGTTGCACCTACTTTACGATGAGGGAAAAATTCACAATTTTGTAACATTCCAATTGTATTACTTTTATATACTAAAGCTATCGATGAACCATTCCCGTGAAATCTTTCTTTATCCTCATTTGATACAGCTAATACAATTGGGATCGGGAAATTTGTAATAACTGAACCTACAATCACACACAGAAACATAAAATGAGGAATATTATAATACATAGTTCAGTTTAAAGTATTATCAAAAAAGAAATATATATTCACATTTAGGCTATTGAACATTGAGTGGCCCTTTATCTGAATCCGGTTAGATCGTAAGCTGATTGCTATCGAAATATACATGTCGCTAACCCTCGTATATAACTATCGATTTAATTAGCGTTAGAGAATAACGGAATAAAATAAGCCAAATGTGAGAATCAATTTTAAATACGTATATTTCGTACACTCAATGATCTGGATAGACTATCAGAAAAACGAAGTGGACAAAAAGAAAGAAAGGTGAAACGAAGCAAAGAAAGCGAGTGAGCCAACTCGTTTTAATAAAGCGTGACTCAATATTCATAGTCAGACAAAAAATCGATTACAGACACGTAATGAATAGAGAGAGCAACTAACACACATAAGATCATATAAAAACAGTCAAGGTTAATAAGCGAATAAGTGACAAGGTCAAAGTGTGGCTTGAAAAGAATGAATAAATCGGTCTGTCTAAAACAGTCTACGTGGGCTTCATATAATACCAGACACTACAAATCGTCATGGATATATTTATTTATCTAAATACATAGAGGCACCAAATATATCATTCGATTGGTGTGAAGGCTGGGATACTCTCCGGGCGCCCAAACCGAGGCAGGTGGTTTCCTTAGGGGGCACAACCAGAGCCTTCGACTTAATGGTCTGACCCACAAGGCAGTGGAGCATCGTAAGGAGATAGTCTCATGGTAGCCTATGACCAACGATCGGTTCATACGTCATTTGTTCCCTCAGGATAATGGAGCCCATGTGCACGATTGGTTTGGAATCAGGGTTTTCCGACTCCCCGTGTCCACCAACCTGGTTAAAGCACCGGACATCCGCTTTTCGTTCTCCCAATTTTGTAAAAAACACCCCCGCCACGAGAAGGCAGTGGGTAGCACTTCCCTGGTAGAGGTTATGTACGTGTGGTCATGTGAGAGCATTTCAAGAGGGAGAGATGACCCGCTCCACTCTCGGCCGTACCAGGGCATTTGGGTGCTCATGGGTTGATATGGTTGGGACATGTATTACATATAATTCAACTACCACCTACCTAGATGAAAACTGTTGATTGGTGTAGGAATATGTCAGAAGAAGGCTGTGGTTTGACAAACCAAGATGTGGTTCCATCAGTCGATGAAAGTATTGTCTGCTAAACATTTTGTCCTTCCTTAAACTATGGTATTTTTTTAATTGTCTTAAACTTTGCTATTCCGTGAATTTATTCTTTCTCCCCAAACCATACTATGTGTTTAATCTGTTCTACTATTACTGATCTTGACACTACTACTCTAGAATTTATGTTGGCAATTTAGTGTCATTGTGCTGATATGGTATGAGAACTTAAATCGATATACCTAGGTCCCAGGTTCTATGTTTTTTTAATTGACTAACTACTTAGCATAATCATTTTAGAATGATAAAAGCATTATAACGACGATGATCAATCCACCCCCAAAACCAGTGATAACCGGTAGAGAGATAAACCATTTTTGTATTGTTTGTTTGGACCTTTCTATTGATGTTTAGGAGGACTACAATTGATCAGTCTCTTGTTGGCATATTTGCATCTTGTTTGGATTACCTCGATATTGCCTTAAGCTACAAGCTATATAAGCAAAGATGGATGGTGATTAGCACTGGAATCCAGGACACGTGTTTCGTCCTATTTGGAACTTGTCAGCTGGATGTACATACATTCCAGAGTTCATGTTCACTCCGGGACTCGGATCCAGTACTGTTCGCCATTACGTTATCCACTTAGCTACTGAGTCCCGATTGAAGCAAACGACACTGGGTTCGAGTCTCAAAGTTAACACCAACTCGGATGCAGATACATCATGCTGACGGGTCCCATAAGGGACGAAACACATGTCCTGGATTCCAGTGCTAATCACCATCCATCTTTGCGCATAATTTCGGTGGATAATTTGATATTTAGGGGGTTTCGACTTGTTAATTCGAGTCTCGTTCTACCTATTTGGGTTTGGGAAGCCGAATAATACTACTAGCCCTAATAAATAAGGTGCAGTTCAAAGCCAATTACATGAAGCTGTAATTAATGAGAACAGAACCATGATGAACACCACGAAATAATACAGTAACGTATTTGCCTTAGCTATGAACATATGAGTAATTATTTGTACCTAATTATTACGTGATTTCCCAAAATCCACTTTCATATGCAATAGTGTGGTTCTGTTTGAAGTTTGAGAACGTTAAGAACGCCTGGTATGATGCTTTTATAGTCTTCACTTTTTTAAAGTGTTCAAGATGGGAAAAATAGCCAAAATACAAACAACTTTAGGATTAGAAACCTCTGGTTTATACTTTACCATAAAAATGAGTTAATGATTAACGATACAGTGTAGATTATGATACTGTTACATAGTCTTGGAAAAAATTTCTGTTTAATGTTAACAGAAGTGCATCACAAAGATTACGTAATCGAGATTAACGATTTTCAAGGTGCTAGAAATTCTAAAACAATAACATTTTAGTAAGAAAGAAATCGAAGATAGTATTAGAATTTACGAAATGAGTACTGTTCTGTAATTTTTCAACTATCAGATTATCCTTGGGATACATTTAACTAAAGAAAATTAAATAATCAATAAAATAAACTTACAGTCTGATACTTGTAATTGACCGAAATAGAGAACTTGCAAATATTCATTTTCACGCATAAAACCATTTAATGGAGTGGCCCAACCTTCAGCTAGTGTTTGTATCCACTGAAGATCCAATTCTGTAATTTCTAGATGAGGTATATTTAAACATTCTGCCTTTAATTTTTCAACTTCTAAAGGATCAGTCACATATAATTCTTTGGGCATAGGACCACCAAATGGATTTACTTCATCACAGTTAGGCACTAGTCCCTAAAACAATGTGAAAAAAACTGAATCAAACTGCATAAGGAAAATTTGAATGCTAGGAAACCTTAAACTTACGTTAGACGTTAATTAAAGCTTGACAGTAAGACGTACTTAGAACTTTGAGGGCACTATTGATGCTTCCAGTGGGGATCGAACTCACGTCGTCACATTGCTATATAGATTCTGATTCTGACGAACATTTTCCTTTTGATGTGATTATGTAGGTAGATCAGTATTGTTTTAAGGGCTTGATATTGGACAAAGAATCTGTTACAATCCAATCAAACTGAACATTATTCCAGATCATTCAACAACTTAAAGCTCACTAATTTTAAAACCTACAGTGTACTGTTTATAATTTACCAGTCGTAAGATACAAATTCAGTATTTTCTAACACTAATAAACACAAGATCAATTGAGGCTATTCTCTGATTTAATTAAATACGACAATGTAAAAGACTACTAAACGAAAATCCATTCAAAAAGTAGTTTTGATTTGTAGGAAATATCGTTATTATTTATTTTTATTTAAACATAAATATTGGCATAAGGAGGCATCAAATACATCTACGCCACACAAATCACCTTTGATTTGTGTGAACGCTGAGATATTTCTCGAGTGCCCGAGTCGAAGCAGGTGGTTTCCTTAGAGGGCCACAACCGGAGCCTTCGACTTAATCGTCTGACCCACAAGGAAGTGGAGCATCGTAAAGAGATGAAGTCTCATGGTAGCCTATGACCAACGATCGGTTCATACGTCATTTGTTCCCTCAGGATAATGGAGCCCATGTGCACGATTGGTTTGGAATCAGGGTTTTCCGACTCCCCGTGTCCACCAACCTGGTTAAAGCACCGGACATCCGCTTTTCGTTCTCCCAATTTTGTAAAAATCACCCCCGCCACGAGAACGCAGCGGGCACATTCAGCTGACAAGTTCCAAATAGGACGAAACACGTGTCCTGGATTCCAGTGCTAATCACCATCCATCTTTGCTTATATAGCTTGTAGCTTAAGGCAATATCGAGGTAATCCAAACAAGATACAAATATGCCAACAAGAGACTGATCAATTGTAGTCCTCCTAAACATCAATAGAAAGGTCCAAACAAACAATACAAAAATGGTTTATCTCTCTACCGGTTATCACTGGTTTTGGGGGTGGATTGATCATCGTCGTTATAATGCTTTTATCATTCTAAAATGATTATGCTAAGTAGTTAGTCAATTAAAAAAACATAGAACCTGGGACCTAGGTATATCGATTTAAGTTCTCATACCATATCAGCACAATGACACTAAATTGCCAACATAAATTCTAGAGTAGTAGTGTCAAGATCAGTAATAGTAGAACAGATTAAACACATAGTATGGTTTGGGGAGAAAGAATAAATTCACGGAATAGCAAAGTTTAAGACAATTAAAAAAATACCATAGTTTAAGGAAGGACAAAATGTTTAGCAGACAATACTTTCATCGACTGATGGAACCACATCTTGGTTTGTCAAACCACAGCCTTCTTCTGACATATTCCTACACCAATCAACAGTTTTCATCTAGGTAGGTGGTAGTTGAATTATATGTAATACATGTCCCAACCATATCAACCCATGAGCACCCAAATGCCCTGGTACGGCCGAGAGTGGAGCGGGTCATCTCTCCCTCTTGAAATGCTCTCACATGACCACGCGTACATAACCTCTACCAGGGAAGTGCTACCCACTGCCTTCTCGTGGCGGGGGTGTTTTTTACAAAATTGGGAGAACGAAAAGCGGATGTCCGGTGTTTTAACCAGGTTGGTGGACACGGGGAGTCGGAAAACCCTGATTCCAAACCAATCGTGCACATGGGCTCCATTATCCTGAGGGAACAAATGACGTATGAACCGATCGTTGGTTATAGGCTACCATGAGACTATCTCCTTACGATGCTCCACTGCCTTGTGGGTCAGACCATTAAGTCGAAGGCTCTGGTTGTGCCCCCTAAGGAAACCACCTGCCTCGGTTTGGGCGCCCGGAGAGTATCCCAGCCTTCACACCAATCGAATGATATATGTGGCGCATATATATTTGGTGCTTATTTGTATCAACATGTATGTGTTCAAGTAAAATAAAATTATATATATAATTCATTTATTTACAACGTACTCAAGAATGAGCTTCACTCTAAGTGTAAGTGTAAACTATGCTACCCGGTTGTTCAAACCAACGTAGTTTTAGCGGGATTCAAACGGTGACATGGTGTCTGAAAGCTGAACACCCTAACCATTAAGTTACAAATGTGCATTGGTTGACGTTGCCATACCACATTATCAGCACGGTGGGATGAAATTAACACGAAGAGTAGTAAATGAGTCGAACTAATATAGTAGCAATTATGAAAAGAAAGATTAAATCCTGAGAATATCGTCTTAAATTCGAAAGAACAGAATGGGAAAGTATGCATTCGGGAATACTTGAATTTAAAATCGAGAGAGAAATACAGAGTGAATGGAAATTATACATTATAAACGATTCTGAACTATGTTATGCAACTTCTCCGATTTCTGACCATGGCTATAGTATGAACCTAAACCAGATAGTCTGTATCAATCAACATGGCTCAGACCAACGGTCAATGGCTTTGTAGATTGAAGGCAGGTTTTAATTTGACCGACCCTACGTTTTTCATAGCCGATACTTACACAAGCTAAATTGAACCTTCGAATTAAGCGATGATGAACTATGTGTAACGCATATCTTAACCACCTCAATTAATGGAGATTCACAAACTCATATTTCAACTAACATTGTAAACTCTCATAACATTTACTAGGCTAACAATGAATCATTGAGCTCGTTTTAGAAATATTTATCTTCCGCAGGATTTATTTTAAAAAGGGGTGGGGAAACACGGACTTCGCAGTTTAGTGCATCCGAACTGTTAATAATGAAAACAATATAACTCTTAAAATCCCTTGTACACAGTTTTGAATCATATTTTTGTAAAACAACAAATTATACATACTGTTATATCTAGAACTTGTATTCTTACTAGACCACGTACAACTAGAGCACTCGAACACGAGAACCCTCTAAGTTGCAAATTAGAAGACAGAGGATGAGTGAGAAGGAATCTTATTCCTAAGTGTCAAATATGGTACAAAATACTCAGATATTTATAGTTTTTAGTAAAAACGAAATCATCATTACGACCATCCAATCCGTATGCAGTGACTTTTAGCATTTGTTCAGTCGGAAAGCTACACGTTGAGATTCTGGAATGTTCTCCAGAGGGTGATTAAATGGAATGTCTTCGGCTCTTTCTGAGCTTCCTTGAGTTCACCAGGGGCCGTCCCCACAGATACTATTCATCTCAAAATAAACTGAGTAAAGCGGAGTTTGAAACTTAGGACTTACTAGTTAAAACATGGATATTTCAACCACTAAGCAACCTAGGATAGTATTTCAGTGTTTTTATAATTTCTATTATAATTTTATAGTAACATGACCAAATGTATTATTGTTAACCATACATAATCATTAGTGAAAATTAGAAAAATTCACTGCCAGAAGCAAAGAATGTAAATTAGTACTAAACAAAAAGTACACTATTTATAATTAAAGATACTTTAACATTATCCTTATTACTATTGCCATTCATTATTGTAGATAATTGATAGTTTTCTTTCTTTTTTGAAGAAATACTTTTAGAAGAAAACTATATATAATCTATTTGTAAATACACTAATAACAACTAATATTAGGACAGTAATCAACTGAGATTTCAAAACTGTCAAAAATTTATGGCTTTTATAGATTCTAAGTATCAATATATTGGTATATCTATATATATCTTAGTTGTAACAAGATTATAACGATGCATTAAAACTTGTAAAAATGAACTTTAAAATACTGAAGATAATAATAATAATATGAAAGCTATATATTGTCCTAGTGTTGCTCTCATTTAGATTTTAACTTCAAAAAAAAAAGCAGATGAAGTTTTATGCAGAAAATTTAGATTATTTAATTATGACCAATAGTTACAGGTGTGCACATGTATAGTTTAATTTAGTTATAGTTATTATGCATTATGGTGAACGTTACAAGTTTATGGTTAACTCAGGGTTTACTAAATGCTTATTGAATTATAAAAACACCATAAAACGTACAATAAACTTAAAAATGAATGTTGAGTATTGTGAAGATAGCTAGTCAGTCATAATTAACGTACAACCTGGAACATATGTGTATCAGTTCAAGTTGCCACAACACATAACGATGGTGAAGTGATACGGTAGCAGATGTAGTAACGATATCAGTTCTGGCAACAACTAAAAATTAAGGCACAGAAAATTCCAGTGAAAATGAATTTGTGGGATAGAATAATACAAGACAGATTGAAAACTCAGTATCTCATAGAAGACAAAAACTCACTGCATCTGTGCTGCTTAGAATGATCCTTAAGAATGTCACACAACGTCTCCAACCATTGACTACGATAAGTGCGTACGACCCAGCCACATAGTTTGGATCAATCCACTTGGTTCACCAGACCAATAGTCAATGGTTTCATGGACTGTCACATTTTGGTTTGGCCGGCTCTAGCTTTGTTCCAACTTATGTTTACATTAATGAACGTCAGGCATTGAAATAGGCAACAAATCAGGAAAACATAGCATATTACTCAACCAACTCAGTTAGTGAAGATTCATTACCTCACTAATCGGTTCGCCATCTTTACCTATTATTCTGTGTCTAACCTCAGGATTTTTAACCAAGTGGTCCCAGCACACGTAAACAGTAATCCGAAAGCATTTATGAACAAACGCTAGAAACTCAAGAATATCCTTATTTTTAAAGGTTACATTTTAGTCACAGAGCAGAACAGAGCGAACTGCTACACAAAACACTCATCGTCTAGTTGGCAGCCGGATATCATGCATACATTATAAGTGGAAAAAAATTAGCATAAGCCGTTAGAGGAGATAGTCTACAAAGGAACTGAAAACAGTAGTTGTCCCGCTGATCGTTATGATTTATTTAAGGAAGATTGCTGACTACAGTTTTCAACTAATATCCCAAAAAAGTAAGTGTTAAATATGTTTAAAGCCAAATCACAAACAAGAATTTGAACACAACTTAGTATCCGAGAGACTTGTATATGTTAAAAATTAATATAAAAGAATAAATGCTTCGTTCTTTTTAGGATGTAAATAATTATATATAGTTATATTTGAACTTTACGTTTACAACAATATCAACACTAAAGCATACAATTGGTTAGTAATTAATTTTCACGAGTATGAAATACAGTGTGCATAAACCAGGAGGGCAGCACAGTACATTTGAAAGATTGACAAGAGCATTTTCTGTTATACATAACCCTGGTTAGGAATAATTGACAACAAGAATAGCAGTAGTCACATAAAAACTTGTAGGAATGTAGCCAATAATATTAGGTTTCTTATGAAATCAGTCAGAGTAATATATCCTGGTCTCATCTTACTAGTCCTGCTAAAATGTGTACATAGTGTAATGTCACATCTGCCTCTCAGTTATTCTTCTGAAACTTGATCATTTCCAGCTGAGAATATTTGGCAGTTGTCTTAGTTCAGCACTGTTTCTTGCAAATTTCTCATTTGCTACATATTACGGATCACAATCGACATCCATTGTGGGAGGAGTCGGTCGTAATTTAATTATAAATGAAATGGTTTAGTAAGTACCTTGACCATAATATTCATTCATAATGTAACTAGTTTACCGCATCACAGATTTGTGTACTCCGGTTGGAATCAGATTTTATATATGAAACCTAGTTATACTAACCGAGTGTTAAAATTGAAATAAGTGGAAGTTGATTGAAACATGTGACCGAATGGTTGAAAGATGAACAACCTTTAACCACTACTAAACCATTGTTCTTATATAATTCACCAATAAAATAGTCATTACTTTTCCCCAATTAATTATATCATAAAACTGAAGTTAGATTTCATTAAAAGCATCGTCAAATAGAAATACAATCAATCTAATATAATAAGATACAATGTCATAGTTTCTTCACAGAAAATTTAAATATCACTTACAGCTGTAGCTAACATTTGTACACATTTAGATACACACTCTTGAACAGAATACAATTCAGTATTTAAAATTAAATCAGGATTTGTTGGATTTTCATAAATTGCAGAGATACCAGTAAAATTTTTTATTTCGCCAGCACGTGCACGTTTATATAACCCTTTTACATCACGTCGTTCACATACTTCAATTGGAGTAGCTAGAAAAACTTCAAAGAATGGTAGATTGTTTTTAGAGTGCAACATGCGAGCTGCAGTTCTATCCTGAAGATAATGAATAAATTAAGTAGATTAAGTGTAAGAATGAAAGAAAATGGTGTAGAATTCATTAAAATTGTCTATTAATTGATTGAATATTTTTATTAATTTACTCACATACGTACTTTACATTGATGTCTTCGGCTTTGAGTTACAGGTTAACTACTATTACGGTTATTCAAAACGAAATACGTGAGTGCGGTTTGAATCCAAAACCTACTAATTAAAATTCGAATGGTTTAACCACTAACCAGCCAACCAGCAGTTCCATGAAAAGCATCTGTTCATCAACATTACTTGTTAGGAATTACTCTAAATAAATTCACCAATGCTCAAAAAGTAAGTAGTAATCCCAAGTTAATTTTTATTTATGAAGAATAGAAATAATCACCTCATGAGCTTATTTATAATATGGGTGTAAAGTATTCTACTTGCTAATATGAGAAAATCTTTATAAGAGACATATTGTGAGAACTTGTGATATCTGTTGCTCGTTTTAAACAAGATTGCTTAAGAAGTTTTCACTAGTAAATACCTGACAAAATATGAGAATAAATATTCTACTCTTTATAAAGAATGTCATTTTGATTAAAATTAGTAATTTTATCAACCAACGCTAGATGAGTATTGATATGAATGGTTTGTATCAATTTCGTGATGACTGTCATTTATCAGAATAAATCAGAAAATGTTAAGGCCATTGTATGAAGAGAATTTCAATTGTAATGAGTGTGACAACCTATTCATGTCTATTAATATTTTGCTAAATGAACCCTTAAGAAAACCTTAGTAACAGTATAATGACAGTATGAAATGATATAATTAAGTAGTTTACACCATTTAAGCCAATCCATCTTAACTCACACAAATGTATAGTATATAGGTGGAGGTCATCTAAAGTCACGACAATAATTAATAGTATCCATCAGAGATATCTACTATTATTATTCATAATGTGGGCTCTGTTTACCTTCAATCGCTTAAAAATTATTTTCTACCTGATTATCTGAATAAACTTAAGCAAATGGATTACATAATCTTACTGGATGAAAAAATCGCAACAAACTTGGGTTTTCTTCTTGAACAACTTGATTGAAAATTTGCGTTAAGCATGTGTTTTGCGTCTGTCGAATGTGAGACGATGAGTGGAAAATTATCTGTGATACGGCTACGTTGACAACAAATTAAAGATGATTGAAAAGAAATAAAATGTCAGTTTACAAAGTTCCTGACTACTTATCCGTGCTGTGTAAGTTAATTGGATGGGAATTCTTCAAATGACATGAGGAATCAATAGTTTCAGATTCAAAGTTAATCAGTCATCAATGTGAAAACTCAAACTGATGTAGATCGAAGTAGAGGCAGATATTTTCCTCCCAATTATTCCTTATTCCCTCGGTTATTTCAACCACTCAAATCCTTCTGTTTCAGTGAATTTTCCTCACGTGACATTGCAGCATGGGACTGAAACCTGCGTACTTTTATATAAGGTGCTTCGCAATCGTGTTAAATTATTTTAGATAATTTAAAGGTGGCTTCTGAAGTAATGCGTTTAGCGTCTACAATTCAAATGTTTATGAAATGAAATCTGAAACACTATCATTAAAGTATTTGATAACATTACTGATCACATGAATTAGGCAAATTTCAAAAATAAGTTTGAAAACCCATATCATTAAACTACATTTCTGATAAAACAAGTCATAGATAAATAAGGTTATTATAAGATTACAGTTACCTCACACTAAACAAAGCATTGCTATTGTAAGAGGACGTTCAGACTGAAGTTATTCAGTCAGTTAGTTATAAAGCACACTAAAGAACAATACACATTCATTTTGCAATCTTAATGATCTATTAAACGAATAAAATTCTAATTAAAAGAACATCTTAAATATTTTTTCAGTAAAGTTCACTTCTAGCAGAATATTTACAATTTAGACAAAAATAATTGAAAAAGATGAAATATTTTGTAAAATACAGTCAAATCAGTAAAAACAATTTTTTTGATTCACTAAAGATCTTATTACGCTAATTATTTGTAAGTTATTGGATCTAGTATCCATACAGTTTCGTTTACACAGTTAAATACTGATTCATTCATAGTACCCAAAAAAGCTCTATATTTGATATAAGCTAGACAAAAACAATCAAATTTTACATTTTTTAGATATATGTCGGTTTTTATAAATAACTTCTTTTAAAAGACAGTTCTTGTCTATTGGTAATGAAATAAGTCGTTAATTTCTCGCTTATTCATGCAAATTTACTTTACTGATTGTTGTATCTTTCTGTTTGCTCAGTTATAAAAAATGTTGTCAAAACAGTTTCACCAGTCTATAGACATTTGCCATAATGATTTATTTAGCCAGTCAACACATCTTTATAGTTTATTTCCCAGAAATGAATTATCTACCCTCATTTTGCTACTCAATCAATATCCACTGATCCGAAAAGATTGTAATTTTCTAAAAAATGATCTACTAGATGTATCAGTCAATTATTCGGTCATAAAACGAACGACGTAACACGAACGTGTATTGGTCGAAGTTGTCCCTTAATTTCATATCATTTGTTGAAGCTTGATTGATTACAAACGGCTAATCAGACAAATATACAACCTATTTGAGTTTGTAAACACCTATCGTTGTTATTCAGGACTGTGATTGATTAGTCTCTTTCGGCATATGTACTTCCGAAGATCGACTTGACAATCTTATTACAGTCCTATTACCAAACTTTTTAGTAAAATTGGACTGTGGTCACCAACAGGACCCAGAATTCACGTTTTATCCTATTCGGTACTCCTTAGCTGGATTTTCTTTGATCCGCATGTGAACATCAACACTAGGATTCAAGCACATACTAATAACGAGTCCCAAAATGGAGATTTCACCGTGGAACTCACTTCTAGACACAATAAAACCAAAGCACCACCCTAAATTAGTTGATGATAAAACATGATCTGAAAAACATCAGGACTGATAATTTGAGCAGGTAGGAAGTGTCAGTCGTATGTGCATGGATCTTCTAAATTGTAAACCCAATAAATTATCTTGTATTGTGTTATGTAAAATGACACTGTGAGCATGTGTTGATGGAAAAAGCCTATATATTGGCACTCCCGACTTCATAAAATAGCTCTAAAAGACACCGACAACCACATATATGAGACCCGAAGTTTTAAACTTGCTCTAAAGCGATAAGAATACATATCGTGCTGATACTCGCCCAATATTATTTCGGATGTGAGTTGATCGGAAAGGAAAAAGATTCGACAGCCTCTAATGGCGATCCGTCTAGGAAGCGAAGTGAATTCATGAAGTATTATACTCTGACTTAAACCCAAAAGGGGTATATAAATAATTTTGGAGACATTACAAACTAACGGTCAATAATATTATATGACCAAAGTAAATATTGATTATAATGCCACAGATGTATTTACTCCTAATCTTATGGGCACAATAATTTGTTTCCCGTCTAGCTATGAAATATCCATATCGTTGATTCCTCTGCTAGCATTCCTCCTTCAGTGGTCGATAAAATTCAAAAGCTAATTATGTCGAATTCATGGCTGTTGAAGTCAGTCATTACGTAGTCCATTAAATAGTTAAAATCACTAGACGGAGACTGTGCCCAAAAAGTAGATAGAAACGATGAAAATAAATCTACTATTTCATTTTGAAACTTAAATTATGAGTACGAGTAATGAAAAAATAAATAAATAATCATACATTCTAAGGAATGGAAAAACTGAACTTACACTTTCAAACGGGCTAATGAAACTAGTTAAACAAATATTATTTGCATCAGCAAATAACCTAGCTACTTCACTGACACGTCGGATATTTTCCACACGATCTTCATCACTGAATCCTAAATTTTTATTTAAACCAGAGCGAATATTATCTCCGTCCAAAACATAAGCTGATATGCCTCGATTAACTAGATGATGTTCTAGAGCAAATGCCAAAGTCGTTTTGCCAGCTCCACTGAGACCTATAGAAAGATGTTGAGATTAGTAGTGAAAACTTTGAGCAAGGAAAAATTTAGCAATATTATTTTTATAATATTGGAGTACATGACAATTATTCGGGTGAATCGACAAAATAAAATTCGTAGTAACATAATTTACCTAGTGGTTAAGATAATGAGCTTCTATCACTTAAATACACTAAATATTTGTATTAATCAAAGAAACTTTGAAAGTTAGTCCCATATTTAAAACTGTCACTCAGTCTCCAAGGGTTTCAGTAACTTCTACCTGAAATTTGTGCTGACGGTGTTCCGGCGAGCAGTGAAAACTTTGTAATTAAACAATCCAGTCTAGAGAACGAAACACCACCAAAAAGTAACAAGCCTTTCTATTCATGAATTACCTGTAAATACGACGACTAGGGAAGAAGAGGATGGGAAGTAGTTAAATTCACTTTATTAAACTCGTAATAAGGGTTAATAGCTTCGTGAGCAAAAAAATATCGAACCCTGAAAATAAAAATGATCCCAAACCATGAGAAAACGAACAATCGAATATTATGATACACAACATCTAGCTCTTCTGGTATGGACGCTACTAATAAATTATTCAACTCAGAAATCAAGTATGATGTACAGAAAACTAATAGTTGTAAACTTATCTTACATCATTTTTGTAAGTAGTCGGCAACTCCATGTGTAGTTAATGTGCATATGCTCGAGGTCATGTGACAAAGAATTTATAACACGATTGATATGTGAACAGCTATATAACGATTTGTTAGGTAGCTTTCAATTATAAACCATGTCATTAAAATATATAAAAATACAGATTAACTAAAAATAGTTATTAAGAAGTCTAATCAACAGGAACTACCTGTAAACCACACCGTACAACCGTGGAACCAAGACTTGTTGCTAACTGAACGCTGGTCATGAGTAATATGTGAAGGTTGATGCGTTATATTTGTAGACATAGCTACAGGTTATTAAGAAACAAAAAATATTTTTGTTCAAAGCGTAATAAAATAAATTTTCAATAACAGATTGCTTGTCCTACGAGGCGCTAAAACAACAGTTCCCGTAAAAAAGAGGGTATTGATTAGAATGAAACTGACAAGGTGAATCTTATGAAGTCAGTCAACGAATTATCAATAAGTGCTAGAAAGCATCTTTTCAGTTTGGATTTATATTCGATATTCCCACAATACTCTCTAGGACTAGTTTTGTGACATGGTGAAATATTACTTTCACAAAATATGGAACTTTAGTATTGTAACCTCAAAGGTAAAGAGTAATTTCAGTTTCAGGCGACTTCGACCGACGCAAATATGTGAATGTTCCTACGTTGTAGCTGACTGACTTCACCTTCAAGCCGATAGTTCCTCAACCAAAATTGAATAATGTGATACGTTTGAATTACACACAAAACAGAAGATTAGACAGCAATATTATCGACTTAATGTAGTGCAATAAATGGTTTTGCCGAAAACATGAAACGTTTGCCGGACTTCGACTAATGCTTTGAATCTTGATTTACATGCATTTTTTCAAGCAATATATATGAAATGAGTCAATAATTGCAGCATCTTGCACATCCTGTGACTTATACTTAAATACTAGGGTTTTCATTATTATTTGTACATGATTGCGTTACACAGAAAGTTCGTCATTCTATATTCATAGGGTACACAACATATTAGTCTGCAATTGCATACCTAAAATATTTTAAACAGTCAGGAATATAGTTTTACTACGCAGTAAAGCCGACAATATTACTTCCTGTAAATGTGTATCATTAAATACAAGAGAAGTATAACAAAGACAATGAACCAACTTCTGATTTAATGCAACGAATAGCTCCAACGATCGCATTGAATAAATTTAGTACAAAGAGTATAAAACAAAGCTTTAAAAAAAGACTAAGCTTCAGAACGTGACTCGCACTTATACACCAGTTTGAAACGCCACCAAAACCTAACCACTGAGCACGGTAAAAACGTTAGATCCACTTGTAACCGCCCGCCGTTTCGTTCCGACGACCTTGAATAACCTAGTGTGTGATGGCCATCCCGAATTCGAATCGGCATCAGTAAGTTAGGTACTTGTTGTATTTAGTGGTTTTCTGGTATTCTCATACTACAATAGTCTGTTGCTGCGATAAAATCACAAGATCATTCCAAAGAATAGTAGTTGACTTTTCTTAACACTGAAGCCTGCGGTCTGTCTCGATTGATGCTTAATAACTTGATCTTGGATACCAGTTGCCCTAAAGAACCTCACCATAATCGTTGAAAACACTATCAGGTCCGTGAACAACTTAATATCATACGAAGTGCCACGACATCGGTAAGAAATACTATCGGAGACATAAAAATAAATAATAGGTGTGTAAGTGAAATATATGACGACGATTCGTCCCACTTGTTAGCCAACTTACTCCTTCTGAGCACGAAGAAATTCTACTGCAACTAAAAAAGATAAGTTATGCCTGCGAGTTATGAGAAGCAGTGATTTGATAACAATATTTGGCTGTTGAAGACTTTTGGAAGTAGATAGACGGAGTCAAAAATTAAGTGCAACGTACAGTCATAAAGAATGGTACTATTTAACTGCTGAAATGCAAAAGGAACTAATGGGTGGAATATAAACGAATTAGTGACATCATCAAAAATAGGTAATTCAAACAATCAAGCAACAAGCGTACTAAGACTATAAGAAGGGATGAGCAGCAGGACCAGATAAATTTAATCGATGAGTTTTTCTTTAGTCCAAAAAGCTTATTCTGTCATGCAGCCTCTCCGGCAAGTCAAAACCGAAGTTTCCTGATTACTACGTCTTAATGGCACAACTGATAATGACGGTGGCTCTGTAACAGCTTATATTGATTGGTTAAGAGTTGACCTAAAACAACTAAGTATATCTCCAAACAATAGGACTCAAGTATTAATTCATTTCCTTGTTGTGCATGGACATTATATTTCCTATTATCTTATATTGAATGTTGAAAAGCTTTGTGTGTTTAAATAAGTAATCCCACGCTCCACTGTGACTGGCAGGCGATCTGAATGAAAATCTATTCACTACTAGTCGGGTTTCATCTATCAATGGAACGATGGTTAACTACAGGCATGAAAAATTTACTGACCTACTGGCAGAGCAGTACGTCACAACATTTCAGCCATCCGGTACTAAATAAATTGACCAGAACCCCAATTGCAAGGCGACAGGACTCTTGAAAGAGAACTCATGTGCTGACTTGGCGTATCAGAATCTGTAGGACATAAACAAGGACTCAATGCCTGACTCGGATATGGTCCATTCTGCTATGTTGATGGAAGCGTCTCTAGTCTTGGTAAGACCGCTCAGCGTGATTTTCTAAGTTAGCTAAGCATAGGCACATTACCAGAAAGTTGGAAGCTGGCTCGCATAACACAAATTCAAGGAAGGTCGATACAACTATACCTCAAGCTACCAGCCAGGTGAACTTTTGCCAATACTTTCAAAAATTGTGGAATCCTTGATAAGCAACAGTCTGTATGACTACAAAATATCCATAAGATTCTTTTCAGGAAAAGTCATCCTTGTATAACCAACGCGCTGACCGCAGTAGACAGATAGACAACCACGCTTGATCATAAAGAGAAGGTTGATATTGCATACCTTGGATTCTCGAAAGCTTTTGATAGGGTCAGTTACATGTGCCTTATCAACATATTCAAACAATTAGGTACCATGTCACTGTTAATAGATTAGCTTATTCCATATCTAGAAACTTAACTTTTTATGGTCAAAGTAAACAACGCTTTTTCTCAGGCTACGGACTGCCATATTGAGGTCCCCTAGAGTTCAATAAAAAACTCTTCTTTTCAGTATTTATATAAATGACCTTCCCCAACAAGTGTCATCTGATTTATTGGTTTGCTTTGACGACGTAAAACTATGAAGAAACGTTTTGAACAAATATGATTAATAATACTATATACTCTCAGACAACAATGTATAACAAGAGGCATGCCAGTTTATAGGCAAGTTCAAGTTGATACAAATGCTACATGCTTTACTTTATTAGGTTACTCATTTATGTTGAGAAGTTATAGAGCACATGAGCAATCGGAAAAGGAGATAAATTTTTACACATTAGAATATTAGTGTTACTATGACTACAATGTCCAATATGAAGGATGCCGAGTTTTGTAGGGATTGTGTTGCAATAAGTAATTGGTGGTCTACAAGGACTGGAGCAGTCAATCAAAGACGTCAACTTCAACGTAAAAGTTTGTGCTTTCCAATAGTGATCCCATATTAGTTCGGGAGATATAAGTGACGGTAAATGATAAGGTAGTATGTTCCAAAAACCTTTTCGGTGATACACAATGAGGGTGCTGAAAAAGAGAAAGAAAAAGGGAAGGGCAAGAAGCAGAACAGACGGTGGGCCAATTTCTAAAAGAGTATATTTCATCATCACGTGCAGCTTTAAAATGTAGAAAGGAAAATACAGTATTCGAATACACACTGGTTTTTTTCGTCATATTTATTATAACTCGTTTTTATTGTTGTAAATTTCGAAGTCATAAGTGGACTCATATTTAGCGTAACTGTCAAACATTGCTTTTAGTAGGATTTTTCAGTAGGAAGTGAAACCGATTCAGGATCATAGAAATGAATCAAGATGTATGGCCTACGAAATTGGTATCAAAACCATTAGTTCGTTGCATCCAACTAAACCGTAAGGAGCCGTAATTAAACAAGATGTCCTGTCCTACAGACATGTGTGGATTGAAATTATCTCCCTATCATCATGCTTGCTGGTCGATAACAACACACTCTCATTTTGTGACGTTAGGTACTCTTGTGTTTATGGTATGCATGAATATAGTTCTAACCCAAGTTCTCTGTTACACACATCGTTGAAATACAGTGTCACAAGTAGTTCAATGTCACAAGCCAATCAGATAGCTTCAAAATGATCTGACTTGACTTCAAAGTTGATTGGGCAACAATGGAGTAATTTCATCATATCAATTAATAAGAAGTCCATTTGAGACATTTTGCAAACTACACACACAAGTTCGGTAACTCTTCTCTAGAGGCATCCCAAGTAGAGGAAGATCAAAGGGTGTTGGTACCCTATAATCCCAAATCTTACGCTAACCCCTCGAGATAGCCTTTTAAAGGACGCCCAAACTCACTGAGATTATATCCATAGGTGTATAATCTCAGAGGTAACTTTCTAATGACTTACAGCATCCCAAACACTCCTGAGCATCTCCCCAAACACCTACTTAAGCTTATTACTAGCACAAAACGTAGGAGAAGCACCTCGAACCTGGAGACATGACATACCAGAACAGACTGTTTGCACACCTTTCGATCTTTGAGAGTAGTCAAGCCCTGGAATTCGCTGCCAACCGAGGTCGTTCAAGTGACTTTTCAAGCGTCCTTTAAGGGGAGACTTGACATATTCTGTGTGACGAAGGACAGTATTTCACTATCATTTGTCTGTATTTCTTTTCTTTCATCGTTAAGTGTACCTAGGATTTTACCTGGCGGCATCAGTGATGCAGTGTTACTAGATACGGAAGAAGGAAGTGGAAGAAAATCTGAGAACATAAGTGAAGCATGAAGCATGACAACACACTACTTCCATGGACTTCCTGATAGCTTGTGAGTTAAGAATAGGATTACACAGAAATATGTAGAATATTAACTAAAAGATAAAAATTAACATGCGAACTTCTCTAACCTTGGTTCTAGGACAGTGAAACAAGTAGCCACTTGCAACCTGTGTTCCAACGGGTCATTGAAATGTAGACTCACCTCAACAAATTCACCTCTAACATTAGATAACGGAGGGATCAGATTACTTTATCATCGAAATGGGTGATGGGTATATTGTTTCCTACTTTGGAGTATGAACCCGAAGCCAAATACAATACCGTCAAGTCCAGCAGCTATCTTACCGGGTAACTATGGTTTTTCACCTGTAAAAAATCAGATTATTTGTGACTACTTGTGTTAAAACATGATACTCATATGAAAGTTAAATGCATTGTTTCTATTCCAAATAATTACTTGTCTCGGAATGCTTTCGATAACACATTTTGCCACACTCTGCTTCCTAATCAGGCCACTCTGTTGTTTATTCCTTTTTTTCATTTCTGGTATATGATAAAATACTTCATGCTACATTACCAAAACAACGACCGACCTCCAAGTTACGCCCAAAAAAGTGATTCAGTAGATGTTTTGTCTGTTAATATTCGAAACATTTGAAGGGAAACTCATATAATATTACCCAAAAATAAATGAGACTTGTTTGAATATACTATTGCGCTCTTGATATATGGACTCTTAGTGAGCACATTTAAAGTCTTTTGGAAATGGGTTACGAAGTTCCTTTAACAGTAATGACTGTTTTTTGGCTGCTTGTTGGTTGTGGAGGACCTCTTATAGTCCCCAAAGGTCCTAACAGACCGTAAGAGATTTGTTGAACGCTGATGAGGAACTTTTAGGTTGATTCAACTGATGCTTGCAACCTCTTCTGTATTTTGCTACCTCTTGTAACTTGTTTTGACCCTCATTCTCATTTATTTCAGTTGGCTGATGTCGTCCATGGCTCAAGTCAACCCTCTTTTTGGCCCGATATTGCATCGAGATACTATTCGCATTCTACAACGTGAATGGGAGGTTAGTTTTGCCTTCCATGTTATATCCTTTTTAGCCAATTAGAGTGCTGTGAAATGCAACAGTAATCATTGCGTATCTTTTGTTTGTTGTCAACGTATCCCACTGATGTTCTAGTGCAACTATATGAAGCTCAGTTTTTTCGTGTCAATTGTGATCATTTAGTTATTCTTCTCAGTCATCGTTGTAAATGAATACTTTGTCGTCATACTCTACAAGAAACATTGCAGTGTAAAACTTGTAAATTGTATGCAGACTAAGAGGGCTTTCTGTGCCGTATTCCCTCCTAATCCCAAAGACTTAAAGCAACTGCCTCATATGGCGACTTTTATATGGAGCATATATCTATGATTTAAATGTTATGTTTACTCATTACGACAAAATTACATTTCTTTTTCAAGTGTTTGTCCGGTTCTGTCTTTTTTTTCCCTACTTGTTGGTCCAGTTTCATTCTGGTCCTAATGAGTGGTGATAGTATGTGGTAATAAATATTTATAGTATGATCGAGGTGTAAGAAATGTTATTACGCAATCTTCTGGAAGCCGTATGTGACAGTGCCAAAGTACGCAAAAATCGCTAACTAGCCATAAACGAGCGATGTTTCATTGGGGTAGGTTTGTATTAGATTTCAGTTCACTAGTGATATGAAAAGCAGTTAAGCGCATTGTCAGTCCGATTATCGTGAGACTGCTGGCGAACTAAATCTTGATACAGGTTAAGAGTTATCTGTAACACGATACGTATCATCATATATGACAATGAAAAGGTGTCCGTTTCTTGTTGACGAAAGAGTAGGTCGCACAGCGTTCAGCTTTAAATAATTTTATGGGTATGAAAAATCACTTTTTATTAGTCACTACCTACTTTCGTGTAACATCGGGAAAGGTAAGGATGACTTTGAAAAAGATAAAGAGTGACTAAGCAAACTACTGGTATCAGTTTCCAAAGCCGTAAGTTGTGTGCATAGGTGGGGAACTTAAAGATTGCATATTAGAAAACTTAAGAGCTATAATTAATCTATCCCAAGATTTTATTAGTTTCCATTGCTTTGTTTCATGTTACCGTTGATGTTGTATATACAGCCAATGTGCATCTGTTTCTTATGCGGTTATATAAAGGCTTAGGAACTCAGATCTTACACTAGATGTTTATTAAATGACTAAAATATCATTGATATGTAAAGGTACCATGTCCTTGTTTTTGAATGATCATCAGTAATACTAACTTAAAAGCTATACTGCTAATTGAAGTATTTTGCAACTGGTTGCAACTCATTCTTACAGAGGGTTCTATGGGGGCACATACCGTCGATATATATATATATATATATATATATATATATATATATATATATATAATAGTTTAGGTTATTTGGATAGTGTTGACTTAGTTGAATAAATCAGATCTTCCGAAAACGAAGTTGTTGTATTATATTACTAAATCATCGATCTTTTACCTTTAATATTTATAGGTTTAGTGTAACAACTCAAAAATACAAACATAACAGTCTTGTAGGTTTTCAAAATAGGGTTGGATCAGTAAGTCATGAATAACTTGAGGTCTAGAGAAAATGCATATTAGTTGAAGCTTACAAATGGTATATCACAGTTATAAAAAAGTCCACTTAATAAATATAGGAGGAGAGAAATAGTATTAATTCCAGTGAGAATATAGATTTCAGATATATAACTCAAAAACACAAATGAATCTAGTGAATAAAAATTATGTACTTCGATTAAGTTCATAATATGAAAGAGGATAAACATAATAAATCAAGTGTTTTCTGACATTGGTTAATGTTATATGCTACCTCTCAATAAAGAAGTATGCACCTACCGGCCCAGTAAAATAGTGAACTTCATAAACAAGCGTTATGCTTTAATTTAATCCATTAGGATTTCTCAATCCCACCCAACATAGCTCTTCAGAAGAGGGGAGTGGATGGGCCTGTGCAACATTTTTTCAGTTGGTGGTTGTTTATTCTTTATTGTGGACATCTTCAGTTGGCAAAATGCCCAAAGTTTGACAATCTATTGGTTACTTTGCAGTGATCAATGTCATGTGTGTCAGATCCTTTTTAATGCAGATCGAATTCTATCGACCAATTTGTAATGCGGCCACTAGTTTAGATGACTCGACATCGCGTGCACTATGTTCAGATATAAGGTGGCGGTTGGAGGTAATGGACAGGAAACCCTGAACTTCCATCGACATTATAGTTACACTGCTGATGAGTGCCGAATAGCACGGAACCTAGGTCCAGGGTTTTCAGTTGACGACATTTACAACACTCAAACAATAATTCGGAGCGACTTATGGTATTTTGTGATTAGAATTCCCTACCATGGTGATTATAAGAAACTGAATATAGCAGCTCATATTAATCATGCCCTTTGCTTTCACAGACCAGATACAGAATGAGATGACCACTTAATACACAACTTTTGGTACAGTTAGAGATCAGAAAATGTATGAGCTGCACAAAAATGATATTGCATGTACATAATTAAGGGAAGGGAATTATATTGAGAAATAAGTGAACAATTGTAGTTCATAATAAGAGATATAATTAAAAATGGAACCAAGAAGGATGTTTTTTAGTTGATGGGGTTCCTCTAGGTTTTATAAACGGTTTTGAAACAGCTAAAGACAAATCACCAATGGCTTGTAATTACACTGACAATTAGATATTCTGCAGTTGAGTATCTTCTAGATGACTCTTAAGGCTTCGTATATCACTTGTCCTAGTAACCGCTATTAGATAACTCACGATGGTATATAAATTTCAGGATACGAATTGCTGACGGGTTTATTATCGTACAGCGTAGGTCATAAGCATACAAAGTGAGTACGAGCAGAAACCGATAAGATTTAAGAATCACATATACATAGGGAAGTGGATGAATCACCCAGCAATTTAAACGACTAAAATTTAAACTAGTAAGAGGGGTGTGTTTGCAAACTGTACCACGTGATCAAGCACACACGCCGATGCGGACATGATAATAATACAAAGATATAGATAAATGGTTGCTGCTCGAATGAAAATCTCAACTAAGTTATTGAAGGGCTTGACAAACGCATGCAGACCCTAGTGTAGTTGAGGTGATATAATCCCTCTTATGTCATAGGTAGAACAGGTTGGTAAGGCCAAGCGAGTGTCAGCGATCTGCAGACTTGACTACTTCATTCTCTTTTATTAGGTAATACATTTAAGTACACTGATCTGGCATGTCCCAGTACCTCCCCCCTCTAACTAAAGAATGCAAAATTATTCAGTAAGTCTTATTTCATTAGCTTAGTAATACAGAATTCACAAAAGATGATCTTAATCGTAACCTAGTGATGTTCGACATAAATTATAGGTACAAGAATCATTAAAATAGCAGGACATAACAATACCTAGTGAGTATATACGCCCGAAATTTCTGATTAGTACTACAGTAGATCTGTTGGTGCTTTCGTTTTATTTGCCTTGTGTAATTCAACCCTGTTTTGTCAGAAAATTTTTGTATGCGAAAATAATTCCGAACGCTTAAATAAAACGGGACACATAAGTTAAATGAAAATGCTAACAATGATTTTCTATGTTGAAAATTCTCTTTGTACAAAACAAACCAGATATATGGGTTAGCCATATTATTTTCTATTACAGTAACCTCCGAGAAGGTTCTATTTGGCAATTGCTATGCACTAAAATATCTTGTCCTAATATTCCTAAATCAAGGAAAGAAATGAGCTTCAGTCTTTCTCCCTTTACCATTCACGTAATTGCAGAGAAGAAACGATTTTTAAAAATGTGTGAAGTCATTACTGAGTTAACGATGTGAATAAAATTTAATTTGTAATAAATTATTAGAAACAATAAATTACTGAAGATTTGTAGCTTATGTTGAGATATTTCTCTTATGTCGACTGAAATTCGATTAAGCGTTTGCACTAACGTAACTTTTTATTTGACCATAACAGTATAAAATCTACGTTTGATAATTAATAGAAAATTATTTTCCACGTGCAATCGGATTTAATAAAAATTATTTCCTAAACCATTATTTTGAAATTCTTTATTTTAAAGTTAGCTCTGATACAAGTACCAAACTTTATAATTAAGTGTCCATCAACCAATTATTACTATATAATTGATATGACGTCTTAATACTACTACCTACCTTTTTCTATTGGGTACATATTTCATCATAACTCGATGTTTGAAAGCATACTGTATGATCTTTCGAAATAAAACAGGTAATTCTATTTAATATAGACGAAGTGGAATCGTTAATCAAAATGAACTACAAACTAAGTGATGCATTATTTGACAATAATTTATAAAATATAAGTTTGAAGTGTCAACAGCAACCAATCTATCGATATTTTCTTCTTTATCTTTATAAACTGTTTTGTTCCTGTAATAACTGGCTAGAATCTTGATTAAAAGCTTATTGATTCGACTTACAACTAATCATAACAATCTTAATCTTCACATCCATCATTCCCAATGCGTTTATCGTAATTCCCTTGATAATACACCCCCTTATTACATATTATATTCACACAACAATCTTTTTATTATTATTAGTAACTTTATTCAATATTATATTTTTTGGTACAATATAGAATTCTCAGCACAAAGTATTTCAACAAGTTTCCCTTTCTTATTTCTTGATCAGTTCCTTACAATAAATATTGAGTGGTCGCCAGTTAGATGTTAGCGGTTCAGGAATCAACATCTGATAAATGTATGCCCTTTTCGATGCATATTGCCAGTAACCATGATGTCTCTGATTGAGCTCTATTGTAACTTGTACAGAGAAATGTCGTAAACTTTTCACAAACGCACCTAAATAGGTTATGAGACTAATAAGCATAATGATGTGTTAAAACAAACAAGAAAACAGATAACTTGTGGAAATATCCAGATGGCAGGAACAGGTAGCCCAGATATTCAAGCAGGCCGCCTATGATTATTATTATCTCAATCGACAAGATTAAATTCTCCTACTATGCATTTTATTCACACAATGTTTTACATTTTGATTTTTGCTATAATGCTATTCTACTTATTGTGACTGGACACTACTACAAATCATCCTGACCTTTATTGAATGACTTTTCTAATATATATATATATATATATATATATATATATATATATATATATATATATATATATATATATATCGTAACAGATGCAAACGTGCATGTCTTATTTTTGGCCTTTGTAAAAGACCATAATTATGGACTTATAAATGTAGAGCCTGATGATGAAGTTATTGAAAACAATTGTTTGCTTAAATTTCCTTCATTTTTGAATATATTCTATGGGGATTTTCAAACTCCATAATAGAATATATGAAGAAAAATATAAAGAAAATAACTTGAATAACAACCATAAAGTACAATGCAGTCATATACTCACTAGTAACTTTTATTATTCTATAATAAAAAAATACTTTACAAATAAAAAACTTAAATTACGGAATCCTGCTTTGAAAACATAAACTAGCTATTGGATTAAAACAAACTTAGACACACTGAATTCTGTTAATCATGAAATAAAACAGCAAATAACTCTTAAAAATCATCACAGAGATTGTGAATCGCTGTATACATGGTATATTCTAATTTTTACATATGAACAAAAGTAAGAACTGGCTTTCTGTAATAGAGCTCATTGATCTTATTGTAGATTCTGAACAAATAAGACATTTTGATCTTATTGGTTATTTTTGTACACTCGTGGTACATTTAGCTTTATCACTTATTCACTTGTATTCTTCAGTGTTTTTCAAAAATATGACCATAGCAGTATATATTGTCTATCTAATTACTTATCTTTTTGTATGTCTTATGAAAACTAAATCGCCTTAATATTCTCTGAGTCGGTGTATTATCGATCTTTACCAAGCTAAGTATTGGAGGAATCTCCTATGGCTTATCTCTTTAAAATTCCGATGAATAAAATATATATTTCTAAAATACTTGTATTTCACTTTATATATATGTTCTGTCAACGCAATCAATTGATAGAATATATATGAAGTACTTCATTGGTTTTAATTCATCACTATCGTTCATAAAAAAGTCAACACTGTGTCTCAGATAGTAAACACCGCAAAATAAATAAAAATATTCTTAGATATAGTATTATTGGTCATCAGTGTCTCACTTTTCGAGGGAGTCATCTACATATGTAACCAGTTCGAAAAAACAAAATAGGCGTTACAATTCTTGATGTTTCAAAAGACTTTTTTATTCGAATTCATCGTGGATGTGGATCATATGTTTAATGGCGAAATAAGTTGTGCTAGATACACCGCTGCGTCTAATATTGCCCGTCATATGGTCCAGACAATTTAATAAAATAGATCGAACCACAAATCAAGAGGAATCTGAAGGTTCAAAAGGTAGATCCGAAGTACAAAACATCCGACGAAAACATTAAACTATAACTTAGTAACTTATTACATTGCAAATACAGTTAGAGAGGAATTGAATGTTCCTATTGTTAAATTCGTAATTTTATATTGCTCTAATCAAATTTACACCGCATACCGTTCATTCCAAAATTAACGAACGCTGATAAACCTACCTTAAAATTTTAAATTCATATGCTGTACTTTGAAAAATGCATCTATTTTGGGATTGACCGTTTAATGGTGATCATTAATTTGTAATTAGAAGTACTTGAGTTTGACACTAAATTATACTACAACAACAACTACCACTAATACTATAACAACTACTAGTACGACTACTAGGTCCACGTTGAATACTATGACACCTAGGACTCCTCCTACTACGAATAAGACTACTACAAATACTGCGACTGTTACGACCACTACTACGCTTACTACCACCACTGCAACTACTACTGTGGTGTATGCTACTTACATTGACAGATATAAGTAATATGCAGCACCAATAGGAAGTAGGAAGCATGATAGCAGAAAATTGAGAATAGTAAAATGAAGAGGAGCAAGAAGAAAACTGAAAGCAATCAAGAAACAACAAGACTGAACGAACAACGAAGTTTGTGAGAAACGATTCACTACCATTACCAATACTACTACTACTACTACTACTATTACTACTACTACTAATGTAGTGAACGAAGACTCAGTGGGGGAGACCAATTTATTATTCAATGCTAAATCACATAGTGGTTTAGTAAAATGTGAAAATCACACATTAACTCCATCATTTGCACATCATCTCTGAATTATTTATCTCAAGCTTCATTGATCCTTCAGTCTTGATGTCATCCTGATCGCTTCCAGTTTTCTTCTCTCTCCTCCTCATTTCAGTTTTCTCAATTGTCTGCTCTCAGAATTCCTTCTTCCTATTGGTGCTACATACTACTTGTGTGTGTCAATCTAAGTAGAATGCAGCACAGTGCTACAAATACTACTACTATTACTGCTACTATGACATCTACGCATACATAACGACTACTACTACCAGGTCTACGACGATTGTCACGAAATCTACGACTACTACGCCTACACCTTCTTACTGACTTATGCTTCTTACTTCTAATGGAGATTAGGCCGCCGACCAGTATTCTTCAACCCACTCTGTCCTGGGCCTTCTTTTCTAGTTCCATCCAATTCTTGTTCATTTCTCTCATGTCTATCTTCATTTGCAGGTGTAATGCGTTCTTTGGTCTTCCTCTTTTCCTTAGGCATTGAGGATTCTATATGAGGGCTTGTCTTGTGACGCAGTTCGGTGCCTTCGTCAATGTGTGTCCATTCACTTCCAGCGCTTCTTCATGATTTCCTCCTCCGCTGGGATCTGGTTTCTTCTCTACCATAGTAGGTTGTTGCTAATAGTATCCGGCCAACGGATCCGAAGTATTTTGCGTGGACAGCTGTTAATAAACACCTGTATCTTCTGGATAATGGCTTTCGTAGTTCTCCAGATCTCCGCCCCATACGACAGAACTGTTTTGACATTTGTGATGAAAATTCTGACATTGGTGTTGGTTGCCAATTGTTTTGAGTTCCAGATGTTCTTCAGTTGTAAATATGCTGCTCTTGCTTTGCCAATCCGTGCCTTCACATCTGCATCAGATCCACCGTGTTCATCAATGATGCTGCCCAAATATGTAAAGGATTTTACTTCTTCCAAATCTTCTCCGTTAATTGTGATTAGATTCGTGCATGTTGTGTTGAATCGGAGTAACTTGCTTTTCCCTTTGTACATGTTGAGACCTGCTGCTGCTGAGGTTGCTGCTACACTGGTCGTCCTCTCCTGCATTTGTTGTTGAGTTCGCGATAGAAGAGCCAGATCATCTGCGAAGTCTAGATCGTCCAACTGCATCCTAGATGCCCACTGTATCCCGTGCTTCCCTTCAGATGTTGGCGTCTTCATGATCCAGTCGATCACCAGGAGAAAGAGAAAGGGTGAGAGTAAGCAACCTTGCCTGACACCGGTCTTTACTTCGAACGACTTTGTCAACTGTCCTCCATGCACGATTTTGCAGTTTAATCCATCATAGGAATTCTGTATGATATTGACTATCTTCTGAGGCACGCCGTAGTGTCGAAGAAGCTACCATAGTGTTGTTCTGACCACGCTGTCAGTGAAGATGATGTAGAGCGATGAATTCCATTTAATTGATTGTTCCATAATGATCCGTAGAGTCCTACTCCTTCTACTACAACTAATACTATAACTACTGCTAAGGCTACTAAGACTGCTACGTCTACTACCACTACTATTACTACTGATATTAACACAACTACTACTGTTACCACAATAATTGTGGAATTCTATCCAATAATCAATTATGGACAAAAAAAATAAATCAAAATGCTTTTCACCAATGATTTCTCTCCTTAGCTCTATTTCACTGAGAATGATCAGAAAACTACTTGTTCAGCATAATTTATGTAACGATTCATAAATTTTGTTGTTGATATGAATAGATGGACAATAACGATGTTCATTATCAATAGAGACTGAGTTTTGGATACAAAAAGAATATATGGTGAAAAGGTCGAATTTGGTTATATATATTACTAGTGAAGCAGTTTTTCTTATTAACTAAGGTCAACTTGTATACTAAATATGATTCCATTCAATTTATTAGGTCATTTTATCAATGAATGAAAAACAAAAACCCACTATCCGAAATAATTGTAAATATAGACATTAGATAAATGGAGTAAAAACAGTAAATTTCAAAAGCTATGCTAGCAATCACATATTCTAATCCTCTAATGATCAATGATTAGTCCAGTCCTGTATAAACTGTAAAATGGAAGGAGGTGGTTAGACGAAGATTTTAGACCTAAGTGCCGTACTAGTTGGCATTTTGTTACAAAGCCATATTTGGGATTTTGAAAAAAACTAATGTCCCATCACTTATCAAATATGAGGTCAAAGTAAGTTCAAGAATTAAATAAGAAAGTATAATAAAATTGGATTGTGACTAGTAGTGGAATCTATGAGGTGCGTTTATTTCTATTTAGGACCCTTCGGCTGGGTTCACCTACAACTCACTATTGATGTCCGTCCAGTTTTTAACAATGAAAAAATGAGAAAATATAAACCCTTACAAAAAAGGCAATCATACCCGTTGTGCAAGGCAGTAGTTAATTGGGTTCGGTAGCTTAATATATAACACACTAACGTTTGAAAAGATATTGCATTCGAGTCGCATTGTTGATATCGACATCGGTATGGAGATATATCCAACTAGTGATTTCCAAAGAAAACGAAATAATCGTTTTGGATTTCACTCCTAGCAGCTATTTAACTTTAGAAAAAATTGGGACTAAATGGCAGCATTGAAGCAATCTGTTCAGAGTGATACATGCACTAGCGGAGAATGATGAAATCCAGTCTTTACTGTCAAAAACGAAAAAACTCAAGCCTATACATGTATATATATATATATATATATATATATATATAATGCATAAATTATGATATGAAAAAAAGTAACATAAAAAGTGTGAGGAAATATACATACTAAGAGACTGAAGCACTTAATAATGGAATAGATGGTTTGTGAGCGATAATACAGTCATATGTTTCATTTAAATTGAATTTTGTTTGTTGTTTTAACCATTCAATTTGATGAAATCCACATGTTTCTAATGCCATCACATAAATTAAAGGATCAGGATTGCCATACTGAAACCATCCACGTTGATGTAAATCAATTAATTGATTTATTTGAAAAGTAGTTACAAGACGTCCATTAGGACGTAGAACTCTCCAAATTTTTTGTAAACAATACGTTAAAGAAGGCCAGAAATAAAAACAATTCACGTGGAAACAAGCATTGATTGAGGAAGGCGGATAATGAAGATGATCTACACTTCTTAATTGTAAGTCAATACAATCAGTTTTAGTAAGAGGCCATAGTTTCCTAAAATAATTGATTACAATTAACACGTAAATGATATAACATTAGAAAAATATTAATCTAAGAGTTTATAAATTTTATATTTTGATGGTAATTAAGTTAATCAGTCATAAACAGATTGATAATTTAAATTATGGACTGATTGTTGTTAGACAATCATAATGCATTGGACAGCTGTTTCACTCTTGTATGGAATTCCTCAACAATGCGTATCCACGATACTCATCAAAGATGGAATACGCAGGACAATTTTCAGCAATTGCGATGAATGATGATTGTGTAATATGGCAAACTGATGGAAGTTACTGGGACAAAAGCGATATTTAGTGCTTTCTGGTTTTCAATGATTGTTTTGCTAAGATCAATCTGTTGAAGTAAACTATGAAACTCAACAATTTCTATAAATATCCTGCAGTAACCTAAAAGGAATTTTATTAGTTATAAAACTCTCACTTAATTAGGCAATAGAAATACAGCTGAACAGTGACAGAACTTTTTTACGGGTGAAGTTTAGATATAACCATTTTACTTAAGCCAAGTATATAGAGATGATTTCTGCGTTTGATACTAATTTTTATCTCGCGGTTGATCAGTATTACACATTATTCGTTATTATTGATTAAACCTTCATGATACTAGACCAGGGATATATTGATCAGAGCACCAGACCTTCAACCATTGAAATTCAGATTCTAACCATATTTCTCAATGTAAATTAATTCAAGTAGCATCAATGGCTGTTACGTGAATATGTAGTTCAAAAGCTATGATATAAACATATACTCATTAAGAATGTTGTATTATCTTTACTGTCATTAGTATTTAAATGCTATGATACGGTGATGAAATTTTTTATCTTATAAAAGATATTGAATATTTGACAAGAAATAACACATACTTAGATGTACATTTAGGAATTTTCGTATTGAATTGATCATTTCAGAAGAGGATCCATCGATTATGCAGCATGTAGATTAATAATCATTAGCTTGTGCTAACAGTATTTCTGATTGAATTGGACCTTAAATATTTGTTCCGTCAAGTAAGAATTGTGGTCATGTGATATAATCAGTGAGATGGGGTCCGAGAGATGGTGTCACACAGTGGCTAGAGACGTTATCAGTTATGGCTCAGAATAGAAGCCAGTGGCGATCCTGCTGTAACCTTCTTTTACTTTCTTCATAAAAAGTGGCTGTATCCTCCTTAAATGTAAGATTTCTTCTGAGTGTACCTTTTCGTCTCCCCCCATTATTGTTCTTTTTTTATTTTATAATCCCCTACGTTCCTTACTTTTTTTCCCTTTTTAAATTCTCATTGTTTTGTGTGGCGCATATATATTTGGTGCCCCCCCCGTACCAATATTTATGTGTTCAAATAAATAAATAAATAAATAATAAATCAGTGAGATTTATGTTATCTAATTAGAAATTTATAGAATACCGAAATCAGACTTCACTAACCTAACAACCCCTTAGATGCAACACAAAGAAATATATATGTGTTTAAAATAGAGGTATCCAGGTATTAAGGTAAGATGTATGAGCTTGAATGTTTTAATAATGTCTATCAGAATATCTAACTTTTCATCACAAACTAAACTTGGTCAAATAATAACTAAAAACCAGAAAGCAGTAGATAGCTAATACATCCTAATAAGAGGGCCACTGCTCCTAAACTGTAAAGCACCCAATACGCTATCAGGAATCAAATTGAGAACCCTTAGGTCATGTGATGAGTGTTTAATTTTTTTGAACCACTGATTCGGTAAATAATAGTTAGTATTTCTGAGTAATCGAGCAGAACAACCATCAAATAATGATCAACTTGTCTTTCACACAATGCATATATAGTAACAAAACAAATTTTGTATTCAAATACGTAGTAGACCTTTAAGTATAAGATGACAGTACTGATGATTTATAATAATGCTAATGAACAATTCATACTGTAAGAAATCAGATAACCTAGTGCATAGATAAGTATCTTGTATCAGTTCAAATTAATTGATTATGTAGTATCTCACTGATAATATACACATAGAAATTAATAAATTAAATTCACCTTTTTGCTTTTCGTAGCATATATTCAGAAATTTCAACACCATAAACATGACCATCATTTTTAAATGTATTGGATTTAATAGTTGATGTTGAAAATGCATTTTCTAGTATGAATTTAATTCGTGAAGATTTCCAATGGTTAACTGTAACAGGAGCAACGCATTCAGCAGCTAATTTAATACCATAACCTTGTCCAAATCCAATTTCTAATACATCATCACCAGGTCTTAAGAAAATTAGAATTGAATAATTTTTGCAATCAGACAACACTAATTTTATTTATAATAAATTACGTTGAAAAATTTAAAGCAGAAAGTTTATTTATTTATTTACTTATCATTATAGGAACCATGAACTGATTCCCGTAGGCAGGAACGCGGTTGTACACCGCTGAAGTGTGTCACACCAGGACGAAACGACTGCTCAATGCTTTCAGGTTTTCATTAGTAGTTTGACTTAGATCAGTTCATGACTTTTATAAAATTCAAGCAATTTTCACAACTTAATAATAAATTTTTTTGTCAAGTTGAATTGTGCCTAGTAGTGAGATGGGATTGAACAGATGAATATATTTGCATTTCAGTGTTGATGTTTATATCGGGACTTAAACCCAGTACCTTTTGCTTCAAACGTTGAATCAGTCATCTACTGAGTTCAAATCCCTACTAATAGTGACATAAACATCATACCGACTGAATAAGTTAGTATTTATCGGAACTAAGTAACTCAATGGATAAGGCGTTACCATTCGCTGCGAAATATATTAGGTAAAAATCATCATGCGAACACGGATATTAGGATACATGGATGTAAAGCCGATGATTCCCAAGTAGGACGAAACGGACATTCTGCAGTTCACTGTTGGTCACAACCCAAGTTTACAAGAACTTATGGCCAAGTGGTTAAATCGAGGTAATCTGCACAGGATTCACATACTCTATCAAAGACTAATCAGTTGTAGTCCTGAATAACAACAATAGGAAGCTACAAATACATACTAAGAAAATTAACATGTTAGTAGATGTTTGCTAATACTATTGGGCAGTGAGTACTAGAGATAAATGACTCGACTTTTAACCAACACACTACATGTTCAGACATCGTTCTAACCACTGTTTTAAGCACACGCATAACATAACTAGCCCCAAATTAATATGTGATTCACAGTTAAGTACTTTGTCGCTGAAATAAACAGTAAGTGGGAATACAATACAATTTCGGGATATTATCCAATTGTTTGAAACAATGAGTAAAAAGAAATGCTCTATTTATTTATTTAAACTCATAAACACTGGTACAACGAGGCAACAAATATATATGCACTACACAAATGATTCGATTTGTGTGAGGACTGGATTACTAACCAGACGCCCAAACCCAAACAGGTGGTTTTCTTAGGGGCCACAACACAACTCTTCGACCTAATGGTCTAATCCATAAGGCAGTGGAGCAACGTCAGGAGATGCAGTCTCATGATAGTCGGTGACCAACGATTGGTTCATACGACATTTGTTCCCTCAGGATCCTGGAACCCATGTGCACCATTGGTTTAGAGTCAGGGTTTTCCAACTCCCCTAGGTGGGTCCTCCGTATCCGTCAACCCGGTTAATGCGCCGGACATTCTCTTCTCGTCCTCTCAATTTCGTAAACAACACCCCTGCCACGACAAGGCAGTGAGTAGGACTTCCCTAGCAGTGTTTGTATGCACGTGGTCATGTGAGAGCATTTCGAGAAGGAGAACTGACTCTCTCCACTCTCGGCCGTACCAAGGCATTTGGGGGCGAAAAACGCTCTACGAACACAAACATTGCAATCTAAGAATATTTATTCACCAACTTCCAGAAGGCTTACAGAGTCTGCTTATGACCACCGTTCTGCGCGCTAATATGATTCGAAAAAAATCGTATTGATTTTGTATCATAACGTTAGAGTAAACAGACATATAAACGTTTAGTTAGTGACATATTAAATATCTATTGTATTCAAGAGAATTAGTAAACATGATTATTTGCACTGAATAATTTGTGCCATACATATCAGATAACAAAATACTAATGTACTATTAGGGATCTGGCCAGTTTATGTTTTAACATATTTACACGCTTTAAGTTAAAGTATTTTAATAATTAAAATATATTAATTTGAACCTACAATCACGAAACCATTGTATTAGCTCAACTGTAAGAGTTTCTATTTACAAAAATGTAAAGTATCTCGTTTTCTTTACCGATAATAATACATTTAGAAATTAGATAATTTAACGCTAATTCTAAAAACGAATTAACATAAATCAGGAAACATCTCCCCTTCAAATCTCTCATATCGAAACGGTATTTAAGTTAACCATCCTTTCATTAATGCTCAATAAAAGTGGAATATCTAGCATTTCCGAGGATTTTTCATTTAATTTGTGTATCAGAGCTGCATATGAGAGTGTAATAATTACTGAGGATTTCATTTTAATTATCTGAAGCCATCGACAGATGTCTTTTATGAAGACGCTACTGTAGCGCATTCCAACTTGTCGGATGAAAGAAGCAAATAAAGTGGAAATTAGAGCTTGAAATAGAATCCTCAGTGAAAATTATGCTGTTATGTGCAGTACTCACCTACCAAATAATGAACGGGAAAAATGCTCGAAGATTCTAGATGCCGCTAACATACTCAACATTTTCAAAAATGGACACGTTACAAATTCATGGACATGTATCTCATCTCTCTTAAACATACACATAATTTCCAAATAACCCGAAGAAAATAACATCAATAAATTGAGGGACAAATAAGTCAAATGTATCCATTTAAAAAAAAAATTTCGTTAATTTATTATGTAAAGCATCCGCTTAGTAATATCTTCCGTAAGTGATTATTCTTATGAATTGGTTGGGCCTAGAAGTTAAATTCTTTGAAGTGAATTATTATATTAAAAAGGACATATGCCTATTTATAAATATAGTATTCAGCAAGCATAAGTTTTTACTAACAGTAACAAAATGCTTAGATATGATTCTTTTAAGGGATCAAATTCTAGGGTTGTGTCTAATCAACTTATTGTCATATCTCTAAATTGGAGATGGGTGATTGTCGCAATGTGATACTGATATATATATATATATATATATATATATATATATATATATATATATATATATATATATATATATATATCCAATCGGCTACCTAAGTGAGAATACTAAGAGTGCGTAGGAAGCTTGTATTGGTTGACACGAATTAAAACATAAACATAAACTCACCCATTTAACATAGACATGTGTCCCTAAGATAATTAAGCCAGATCTCCAACCGATAGCCTACCTGTCTTTCACTCAGATAATGAATCTAAACGTTGAACAACAGGGTGAACCCGTCAGTGTCATTGACTTACCATTCAGCCTTAAAAAACTGGTAGATTTGATGAGTTCATTCCATCATATATATATTCAGATAATTTATATATTTCAGGGTAATATAGAGCACACAATATTTTTAAAGAGATTGAATTTTAAAATTTTACCAGGAAAAATTAAAGTCATTTCGATGGACTTGTTATTGGACTAATAATTACCTTTTGTTTTTCATTTGTTTGAATCTTCCCATTGATGTTTAGGACTGAAATTGTTCAGTCTCTTATTGGCATATGTGCATACTGTGCGTATGCCTCGATATTGCCTTAATTTACAAGCATTATAAGCAAAGGTGGATGATAGTGGCTAGCAGTGGAATCCAGGACGCGCGTTTCGTCCTATTTGGGACTGCTAGCCACTATCATCCACCTTTGCTTATAATGCTTGTAAATTAAGGCAATATCGAGGCATACGCACAGTATGCACATATGCCAATAAGAGACTGAACAATTTCAGTCCTAAACATCAATGGGAAGATTCAAACAAATGAAAAACAAAAACAATATCAAGTGAATTAAACTTCACCCCATTGCACAAGCAAGTGGCTATCAGGACTCAGTAGCTAAGTGGATAACGCGATGGCGTTTGAAGCGGACGGTACTGGGTTCGAGTCCCGGAGTGAACATCAACTCTGAGATGCAGGTACATCCAGCTGACGAGTCCCAAATAGGACGAAACGCGCGTCCTGGATTCCACTGCTAGCCACTATCATCCACCTTTGCTTATAATAATTACCTTTTTTTTAAAAAACACATTTAAGATTTGCAAAATTAAATTTGGTTTGCAAATGTTGATTGATTGTTTTTCTTTGTTTATTTGCCAATTATTGAATTATGAACTTCAGTTTACACAAACTAAATGGGATTCGAACTAGTAAACTGTATCATTAGTTTTCGGGTAATAAATCTGGTTTATTTGTACATGGCTTCAAATTTATATGATTGATTCTCTTATTATTATCATTAGTTTTATTATTAGGATGCGTACTTTGTGGAGATTGTTCGACTGATTATGTGGTAGACTGACTTTAGTGAGACGATCATTGGAAACTAGGAAGTACTGGATAGTTATTGTTGTTCATATTGTGTCCATGTCTCCACTGTTGGATTTCCAGTCCTATTTTTAATACTTGACAATCGTGAAACACTGTAATTCTCGCGACCCAAAGTGAGAACACAAAAGACTGGTGCGAATAAAGTCTTATTGACTCATTAAAATTGCGACCCCAAACCCGTCGCTAACATAAGTCGTCTTTAGGCAAATACACACTCATTTATACATCGATATTTTACACACCATAATATGAAATACAGGAGAAAATACAACGAGTTACTATAAAAAACACACTGCTTATAGTTCTGATGCGTCCCAGCCCGCTAACTAGAGGAAGAAGTCCAAGCTAGGAATGGGGGAAGTATAATCTGCAAAAAGCCAGAAACGAGCGATAACAACAAACACAAGTCAAAAGGTATATATACAGCACAAAACCGTCCTTGGGGAGTTACCAATAGCATTTAAGATATTTCCCAATTGGGAAATAAGACATGAAGGTGACAAGAGCGCTTTTGGCGCGAAAACAAAGAAATGTAAATTTTCTAAATAAAATTACAAAATCAGGTCTTTTTCCAAGTGAGTTCTGGGGATCTAACATCCCCAACAAGTTCACCTGAGTTGACACGAGTAATGTAAATGTCACCCTTGACCACAGTTCATGTCATTTATATTGAACGGAGTTCATGTTGAATAGAAAAGAAAATATTGACTAGAAATAACGTTAGATTTAACCAGAGTTCACACTTGTCACTCTGGACGACATTTACAGAAGTGATACAAAAATCAATTGACCAGAAATAATGTTATCATTTTATCCCGTTATATGAACTAGTATTTGGTGGCAAACGACCTCGAAGCGTTGCTCGTGCATACTGAAACCATTGAGTGAGTTAGATACTAAATAGAGATGCCAAATAAGCTGACGATTTAGTAGATTTTCATTAAATGATGTGTTTGGTACAATGCAGTCGCGTAAGCAGCCATCACTTGGTTATATTGTATTATTACACATCACTAATCATTAGGCGCATGCTACCAATTAGTACTCAATGACATTTCGTCACAACTCATAAAAGGCAAATTCATAAAACAAATATATTTGTTGTAACTGATGGCCTGGATCAGTCAGATATATAATAAGTGAGAGATGCTGCTAATGGGTTCATGCTTCCAGTTAAGATTTGGCTCACTAAAGTAGCCAATCGGGTTCGCGTATATATTAGTATCAGATTAGAGTGACCACTAAACATAATAAGGTTCAACTGTTCAAAATAGATAAAAACGAACATTATCAAAATACACTATGGAAAATGAGACTCCTACTTTGTTGGATACAACAAAATGGTTATTTATATCTGGTGTCACCACTTAGTAGAAATAACAACTGGCATATGAAAATAGAATAAATTGTTGCAAACAATCATAGATGAATGGTCCGAATGGTGATCGATTACAACCACTACAACTTAAATGTCATCAAGTTTATTCACTAACTATATGATTATTTGTTAATCGAACAATTAGATCGGTTTCAAGGCATTACTAAAATCTCTTTCCAGGGTAAAAAAATCTATCACAATGCAAAAGTTATTTGTCTGTTCGAATAGTTGTGTCGTCCCACTATGGAAAGACATATGACTTCAAATAAAAATTCCAACAGCTGGACAGTGAAAGATTTTATCAAATAAAACCTAAAATAACTAAGTATTGATAGACCGATGTTGTCTAACATGGATAAGGAGTTCAATTTATGAGTTATTTTTACTATTATTATTAATTATATTATAAAGATCAAGAAATAAGATCGGATCAGACTGTTGTTGATAAAGAACTAAATACCAAATATACAATGAAGAGTATAAAGTTATAATATTTTTAGTCTTTATCTAAACAAATGAATATTGACTGAGAAATTACACTATAAGTATAGATCACAAAAACTTGCAGAAACATCCAGTGACACTAATTCTGCTTATCCCACATGGGGCCAGCAATACTCTCAAGATTTTAGGTACACCACGATGAAGTGTGCCAACTAGAAAGGAACAGGGGTATGACATTTCATATTTTTGGTTAAAGGCATTGGATGACATGGCTCAGAATGGATTACAATGGAGTGGATACATTCGCTATTTTTTGTCCTTCAGATCATGAGTTATAGATGCAAACATCATTCTTCTAACATAGGTTTTAAAAGCTAGTTAGTACCACCATACTTGCAACTTAAGGTTGAATGAATGAGAATCCTCACTTGAGCTACGATACGCTGAACCAATCAGACATATCAAGTCAAAATCAAATGACTGGTGAGATATGCTAACGGATGCAAGTTATTGGCCAAGATTTAACTGGACTTTCTCAGTAAACAGATACATATATGAATGAATAAGTTGAATGTATATTATTTTTTCGTGCTAATCAATGAAAGTTTACTACTCACCCTTCGATGAAACTTTCTATATATCACTAAATCCTACTGTCCTCAACAGAAAAGGACTTACTATCCTACTGATTTGGACCATCTATTCGAGCTACCATCCCACATTATTACCATACATATAAATCTCAATCTCTTTTTGAAGGCGGCCTACTTGAATATCTGAGCTACCTGTACCTGCCATCTGGATATTTCAACTAGTTATCAGTTTTCTTGTTTGTTTTAACATATCATTATACCTATTAGTCGCATAACCTATTTAGGTAGGTTTATGAGAGGTTTACTATAACTCGCTGTACATGTTACAAAAGAGCACAATCAGAGACATCACGGTGGCTGGCAATATGCTGTTACGTCCCGATAAGTATAATGGATGGTAACATTGGGATCCATTTATGGACCAATACTAAACGTATATTCTTATCGTATAACTATTAAATAAAAAACTATTCACATTGCAGAGGCTGAGATTGGTGTTCTGGACTTAACTAGCTGGGCTAAGCGGAAAGCAGGACCAATCAGGACTCTAGGCTGCTCGCACGTGTTTAACGCGTCATTGATCCGATCAATAAATCACTTCTCTCTAATCAGCGATCACAAGTTATAACAATGCATCGAAAAAAATATAGATTAATCAAATGTCGATTCTTGAACTGCTAACATCTAATTGGCGACCACTCAATATTTATCACACGAGTCAATCAAGAAATAAGTAAAGGGAACTTGTTGAAATACTTTGTGCTGAGAATTCTATATTGTACCAATAAATATAATATTGAATAAAACCAATAATAATAATAATTTACGTAATGAAATACCTAGTTGAGTTTCAGAATATTAGAAGAGTGTATATAATGCTAGTAGACTTAGACAATTGTAGAAATAGAATAAATTAGAAAACAAAACAAAAAAAGAATTTGATAAAAAGATAATGAACTTACTTTAAATTACATGCATCAATAGCTGCAGCGGTTAATAGTTTATTTTGTTTTTTAAATTTGTACTGATATAGATATTTTGAATATAAATTAGGTATAGGTTTCTTTAGACTACACGAAAATTGATGAGTGATATGTTGACGTAATTTATTAGCCTATTGTAATGATTAAAATAAAAGCAAGAGTTTATATATACAAGTAGTCTAAGGAGATAATAAGTTCAGAAGTGAATGAAATGTGTTAGTAAAAGTGTTCTTGGATAATATAACAAAATAATACAAAAAGGATTTTCCAACTACAAAGAAATGCGAATAGATGAAACTTTCTATATATTACTAAATCTTACTATCCTTAATAGGTAAGTAGAGGGGGGATTAATTATGAATACAGTGATCTTGAGTGCTATTGGAGGTATGAGGGAAGTTATCACTTCCCAGTTGCCCACACCGTGGAAGGGTTCTTTTGTAGAGGAGGTCCTTCTGAAGGACTTACTATCCCACCGATTTGGACCATCTATTCGAGTTACCAAACATACAAATGTCACTCTATTATTTTGCATTACAAATGTCATATTTTTCACTTATTAACACACACAAATACACAAGCATATCTCATAAAAATCACACTGACTGGAATGACATGACATTTCTTTAGGTTGATCGTAAAAAATACTTTTGCTTTTTATTATTTTAACTTGGGATACTTTAATTTGTTTACTTATTCTCTAAAAAAATTGGCTAAGAATGAGTTAAGAAACGTCAGAAAATTTAATTTTTCTACTCATTGGGATGTCACAAATATATTAGTTTTATTAGTAGGTTATTAGTGTGTTAGAGAATGCTGGTCGGCGGTCTATGCTCCATTGGGAGTAACAGGCGTAAGTAAGTAAGTAAGTAAGTAAAAATCAACCCAATGCTCAATCTATTTGACATTATTATTTCAAACCTTGGTAATGATAATGTATAACGATAATGTATAGTTTACATCATAAATTTCATGTAATAATCAAATGCATTTAAGTCTATATACTTAGTTTTCAGCCACTTGTTTTTTTATGTATAAGACAAATTATAACACTTGGCTGGTTAAAACGAAACAGATCACGTGTAGTTCAAATCGATAGAGTGAGGTTCTGATTGAAACTGATCAGTAGTTGAACTCTGCTCAAGATTATGAAAACAAGACGAAGCATTTATTAAGATGGTCCACAATAAGAATAGCTTTTTTTACATATACAACGGCTGGGGTCACTGGTTATCTACAAAGAGAATTTTTCCTTCTCTACCGAAATTGGGTGAACTAAGTAGATAACATTACTAATTAGGAACTAATTGAATAAAAGTATAGGCTATAAAAATGGTTCTCACAAATATACGATATTTTTTACTTATTCATACGTGGATAACTGAAGTTTTTATTTTAGTCAACAAGGTTAATTTGAACAATTTCGATTAAATATGTCCAGATACATATGAATCTGATTGAGAAAAAAAAGGTTACTCAATATAATATAATCAGTTTTATATCTACCTGATCAAAATCAGTGATCTGGATTTATTATCTATTTTTAATAGGTTGTAAAGCAAGAAAACTAACACCATCGGAAAAACACTACTCCAACACATGACTGCCAAACATCCATTATTCCTATATCATCAAAGTTGATAAGTACTCGCTGGATTGTTATTTACATGACAGGATAAGTTTGGATTTTATCGAGGGGGGGGGGGTAGAGTTACGATAATTTTGAATGAATTGTTTCAGATTTCGTTTTACAAACACATATCAAAGACTGAACGAACATTATCCTTGTTTCATTTTTATGGTGTGAATCGCGAAAATCCTGTGTGGAAGACAAGACATGTGATAAGATTAGTTAGTTACGATGATTCGCATAGTTAGCTATTATTTTCAAACAAATGGCTAAGTGCCGCCACATAACAGAAGATATAACACAATCTACTAAGTTAAAATTTTTAATTAACCCAAAACTAATTTGAATTAAAGCTTATGGTTAGATGACTTTTACTGCCTTTGTGAACAAACGAATCTGTTAGTACAAGAACAGGTGAAATTGAAGAACTTAGCAAGCTATTCTCTGAGGCTTCAGTATCTGAATTTTTGGTGTGCTTTATTAGCTGCTTTAAGGTATTCTTTATGTTTCCTTAATTGTAAGCTTTTATTCAGGAAGTCAATTTTTTATATATAATTTGTCTTTCGTAAATCAATATTGGCAAGAGTATAGGGTAAAAGTATAACATAGGGAAGAGTCAATCAAAATCGGCAAAACTTAAGATTTGTGTAAAATCCGAAAATGAATGACTTTTAACTTCAGAAGGGGTTTTGTGGTGATTGTAGTAATTTCAATGATTAAGATCATGAGTCAGTTGAAGCTAGACCACCATGGAAAACCAGGAAGCACTGGACGGTCGTTTCGTCCTATTATGGGACTCCTCAGCAGTGCGCATCCACGACCTCTCCCCCTGCGAGGTTCGAACCCAAGACCTACTGGTTTCGCGCGCGAGCACTTAACCACTAGACCACTGAGCCAACATCCAACGGTGTTAATATCTAACTTCAACTAATCCACGAAATTGAGCGACACATCCACCATTGTCTTCAGTGAGTTACTATCCCACAACAGACCTGGTTGAACTCCACTGGTCACTACTTCTCACTAGAATTCCAGGATATACCTCTTGAAGCCAGTCACTAGTGAGCATATGTTGATTATTATCAGAAGGGGTTTTGAGGAGATTGTAGTAATTTCAATGATTAAGATCATGAGTCAGTTGAAGCTAGACCACCATGGAAAACCTGGAAGCACTGGACGGCCGTTTCGTGGATTAGTTGAAGTTAGACATTAACACTGTTGGATGCCGGCTCAGTGGTCTAGTGGTTAAGTGCTCGCGCGCGAAACCAGTAAGTCTTGGGTTCGAACCTCGCAGGGGGAGAGGTCGTGGATGCGCACTGCTGAGGATTTCCATAATAGGACGAAACGACCGTCCAGTGCTTCCTGGTTTTCCATGGTGGTCTAGCTTCAACTGACTCATGATCTTAATCATTGACTTTTATCTTATATTGCATATAAGTATTCGTTATTTTATTTTATTTGAACACATAAATATTGGTACAAGAGGGCACCAAATATATATGCATATAAGTCCTGTTCCTAAACTCAAATACTTTTTCCGAACTAAACCATAAGTCTCCGGTTCTAAATATATAACTCTAACCATAGATAATATGAGGAATCCTAAAGATCTTTTTGCGTCCTTGTGAGGGTTATAGAAGACGGATATCCTACATGCACACTGACGAATTTGACTGTTTTCTCAATTTACATACGGAAGAACGTTTGAATAAATTCATTAAACTCAGTATTTATGTAAAATTTGCTTGTTTTGCAATATTGTTCTTTTTTTTTCCCTAAACTATTCAATTACATAAGCTACTCCTTGATTGGTTAGGGACTGGATGAAAGTTGTTTGGTTATTTTAAGCCCATGCCTAAATTATACATATTCTAACAAGTAAAATTTATCCATTTTTAAGTTTTGCCCTAAAGCCTTGTAACAGTGGCTCATCCCTACATTAACGCTTAACATAAAAATTAATTAGTTACAAACCTGTTATCCGGTTTCCCACTATATCGTAATTTTCTACATGCTTAGACTTATTCTTGGTATCAATAATAAACTCATGGGACAATAGAAAAATCATATATATATATATATATATATATAAACTGGTTGGAGTATTGAAATTTTCAGTACTTATTAGTTAATTTTATATGAGACTAAATGGAAATGACTGTAGCACGACATTTTGATGACTACATGAAGTTAGTCTCAAATTTTTGTATAAAACAGCAACTAGCCGGAAGAGTTCATAATCTTCCTATTTTTTTAGAATTCATATTTCCGTTGTCTTATAGCCCTGTGACTAACTTGTATTGCAAACGAAATACTCAGGTCATATGTTCGGTAACAGTCCTATAAGTTAGGAGTTCGTAGTCATTTTATATGAAGTAAACTTACTGATATTATACTATTTTATGGGTAAATATGAAAACATATTCTACACTCTGACTAGCCTCAATTCATACTAATAAAATAGTTCTAAATGATATTCATACCAGGGATCTAAGATATTGTATAATCTTTCGGTTGACGGACCGTTTCAGCCTTTAATAAACTATGTGTACTTCCAGATTTTCAAAACTATTTACATAGTTCACCAAATCTATTTTAAATGAACAAACTGTGATATACAAGCAGAAACGCATCAAAGCACTGAAGTCATCTACACCAAACAAATCTAATATTGGTACAGCCTACATAACTAACCAGTGCGAATCTTATGAAATTATTAACCTCACCTGACACGGTCAAGTCTAAACAGCACACATACTTTATCATTTAGTGAAAGAAATCGTAAAGAGCATAAAGCTCGAATGTAACAGGCAACACATATCTACATCAATAAGTGAAAGGGCTTGTCCATTGTGATCATACATAATTACAAATGAATGATTCAAATATTTGATGTGATTAGAATTTATCTTAATAACTTCTGCATTTATTTCTCAACCGTTAGACTTTTTGCATAAACATTTAATCTATTTTGGATTATGTAACTTAACAATATATTTTATTTATTTAGACACATAAACACTGGCACAACGAGGCAACAAATATATATGCACTACACAAATGATTCGATTTGTGTGAGGACTGGATTACTAACCAGACGCCCAAACCCAAACAGGTGGTTTTCTTAGGGGCCACAACACAACTCTTCGACCTAATGGTCTAATCCATAAGGCAGTGGAGCAACGTCAGAAGATGCAGTCTCATGATAGTCGGTGACCAACGATTGGTTCATACGACATTTGTTCCCTCAGGATCCTGGAACCCATGTACACCATTGGTTTAGAGTCAGGGTTTTCCAACTCCCCTAGGTGGGTCCTCCGTATCCGTCAACCCGGTTAATGCGCCGGACATTCTCTTTTCGTCCTCTCAATTTCGTAAACAACATCCCCGCCACGACAAGGCAGTGAGTAGGACTTCCCTAGCAGTGTTTGTATGCAGTGGTTATGTGAGAGCATTTCGAGAAGGAGAACTGACTCTCCCCACTCTCGGTATTTGGGGGCAACTTAACAATAAACTCTTACTAGAACCCATTTAGGGTTACTGCCTTTCGCAATCACGGATAAAGGAATAAGGTTGTTCATGGGGTCGGCAACCCTATCCCATAGAAAACCTTGCTAAGAACGTTAAACAAAAAAAAACCATTTGAACTCTGACCTAGGAGTTAAGGGATTTAATGATAGATGTGATTCACGTGTAGATACTTGGATTTTTATAAGGTTAAGGTTCTATTTCTTTATTTATTCCGAATTAGTACAATTTATACAAGAAATGTCACCTGAAGAAAAAAGTAGTATTCTTTTTATCACTAAACATATCACTAAATGTAAATTGGTATCTTTGAAATCACTTTTGATGCGACTCATCTACGAAGTACATACATTCATATACTGCAATCCTTGAACTACATTACTGGCTAGTGATAACCAGTTGTTTAAACCGAAATAAATGAAGATGCATTCAAACTTATAACCCAGTAACTGTGAAGCAAAACAACTTTATACATTAAGCAATTACTTTGTCTCATAAGTATTGATTATAAAATGAGTCAGAACAGAATAACTGGTGCTTTAACAACGGTAAAAGATTTTTACTAATTTTCAATTAAACATACACGACTAGTGACTCCTGAAATCTGTGAATGTTAAAAAAATCGAAGTGAAGATGAAAGTACACTACAAATAACGTAGTGGGCTGACATACATACGAACTTTCTTAGACATAGAAACAATGATCTACAGCTTTTACATAAAAAGTGTAACTATATCCAAATCAACAGAGGTTGAATAGTTGAGTTACACGTTTTGCGAGACGGCTAACAAAAAATGTCCTACTTAACAGATATAGCAGATTTTAGACAGTTTGACACAATAGGGGAGTACCTAGCGAAGTCATAAGGCAGAGCAACCCAACAAACAGCTATAATACTTACATGAACACAAAAATCCCAAGTTAACATACACCTGAACAGAGATGTTATCGAGTAACATAAACTTCATACAAATATCAGGGAAAAGAAGAGTAAAATTAGAAAAAAAATCATTTATATAACACAACTTGCTACTGATACAAATGGAAATGTAACAATCCAAGAAGTTTTGTATTTTCTCTAAAGAGATTTGTACTTTCACAGAAAGTGAAATCAGGTTTATTTTTATGACAATACAATAATTCATCTCTTCCATAATGATATTGTATTGTATTTTTGTTCAAAATGCCGACAAAAATGTATTCAAACATAAGGTTGATAAGACCACTACGCAAGTTCAACACATGGTGTTGAAGAATATTCTGGTTTAACCTGGAAAACAAACAACAATTGTATGTTTGATTGAATAAATAAAGAAACAATGCAACGATTCAATTTACTCAATACATGTGTTATGTATTGCTAATATGCTCACGTCTCGACACTGTCATTATTTTAGACCGGTTTTTTGGGGGGGGGGCATGTTTTGCACTACTCTTCATCAACTCACTTAATACGATCATTAGTATCAAGCGAACCATAACGCTACTCTTTAACTACTTCGGTAACCATTCACATATAAACAGATGGAATAACTCAAACGCATACACCTAAATTCAAAAATAGTATTTACATTTCCGCACTAGTATGGACAACTTCATCGGACCACTAGAGCTAATGATAATCCACAAAGGATGCAGCACAATGAGATGGCATTTTGGAATTGATTTTACATATCTTACTGCGGTACTTGATTCAACACTCAGACGACAATAATTCAGCTTATAGGTAAATACACCGTATTACTGACAACCGAAATCTAGAAGCATTTATAAATCAATACATATATATGATGACTACAATTATTAGCCAGTGCCATACGAATATTTGAGTTTTGTAGGTAGTTCGAATAGCTATTTAACCAGAAGGTTAATGAAACCGAAGTTGAATCGATATGATAAAAATAAGCGGAAGACTAAGATTGCTACAATTGTTAGAATGGTAATCATCGATTACTCTACAACAACCTGTTGGATAGAATAGCTTATAGAAACTGGGATGTATTTTGTGGAGCAATGGCTAAGTGATTAAGGTGTTCAACTTCCAGTCAGTGAGTCAGTTTCGAACCTCGTTTCACCTAATCCCGCGATTGAAAAACGGTGTAGTATCACTAAACTTCACACTTGGTGTGTGGCTACAAGTCAAGTACAAGGATCAGAATATGGCAAATAGGTTATATGAGAGGGAAGAAATTGGAAATATATCAACTGCATCAGCAACTTTAAACATACTGTAACATAAATACTTTGAGAAAATAACCTTTATTTACCTTGAAGGGAGGACCATAAGCAGGGACTACCCAATCAGCTCGCTCTAAAATAGACATACGGCTTTGACGCCAACTGTTGATCAAATTTTCTTTGTCACAGTTACTTTCTCCATAATTCCCTTCCAGCGTGTCAAGAAAGCTTACACGACTAGCATCTTGAACATCCATAAACAAGTTCCCAGTAACAGCTATACGACAGGATTCACGACACTCACCAGTCTTCAACTCTATAAGACGACCATTTACTATCAAACTGACTTGTGGACCTCTCTGACCAGGAGTTCCGATAACACAAAACTGAAAAAATGTGAGAAGCATATCTGAAATTATCACTTGAATCTCCTCATTTCGATCAAGTTATGAAACCATAAGCAAGGAAATCTACTTCATCAGAATGTTAATATAATGTGGTAGATCTATTTAGGCTTATCACACATTTTTCATATACAGTTCAGTTCGGCCTATCTTATGCACTGACTAATTAGAAAGATGAAAAGTAATGATAACTCACAAATTAAATAAGCAAGGTGGACTTACAAGTAACAGTTTTTAGTAATCAATAGCTTTAATAAATCTTAGATTGGGAGTAAGGTAACTAATAAAAACGGATATAATTTATGGGTTTCCGTTACTGTTCAGTCACACAAACAATTCGCGTTTCCAAACTACCTTTACTTTTCAAACATAAAGGGGAAAGTACCAAGATATCAACAAGAGGGCATTTGAAATTATTTTAGTTACTGAGAGGAATTTATGCTAATAACATTTCGATATGGTACTAATATTGTACTGTTAACAGTACAAAAGTTGCAACAGTAACGACCCTATAATTGATATAAAGCATCTCAATTGATGCGGCCTAGTAGCAAGTGTAAGCAATAGCTGCATAAGATTAGTTCCGGAAACAAAAAGTACACTACCCCAAGGCCATTCGATGTTTGATAAAAGGATTGTAATGGAAAAGCACCCAACTTTACGGGACCGAAAACTATTCACAAAACGTCGTGTAGACACCTAGTAGACTTGTTTATGCTACATGATTGAATTATCAAACCCATTAGACCAAAATAAAAAACAGTAGATTTTTCGAGAAAAGTTAGCTTTCATTATGTTGACAACCCTGAAGCTCTAATTCACTGCACACAATTAGCAGTTCATTTCACTTATCAACGTCTAGCTCCGTTTTTATCCCAATTAGCTTTTAAAAGGATAACAAGAAATAGTAAATTAAATGCAAACAGATTGTCATATTTCTCTCTTACGTTATAACCCAGCTATTCCTATTTCTCAGTATTCTCGAACACCAATAGGTTTAGCATCTGGTTTCACTGTTAAGTGAGCTTTCATTTTGGTACAGTGGCCAAAGCTATTCCGAAAAACAGAGGAAAACTTTTTTTTCAGTTTTTCTAGTAAGCTTTCACCTGTCTTTTTTGCAAGTACTGGAGTGTCCAATAATGAACACAATACGTTGCAGACACTGTTAATCGCTACATCCATTATTCTAAGTTTATCTAACATATCTAGACCAAGAACGTCAAGGTTTGGTCGTTCTGTTAGGTAACATATTCATGTACAGTTAGTTCCATTGAAGTAAAATTCACACTGTAATCACCAAACAGTTCTAGCACACCACATGATACGTTTATAGCCGTTTTCTTAGATGGCTTCATTGGCGGTTTACCCAGAAAGTTATACCATTCTCTGGACACTAAGGTAATATCTGATGCCGTGTCAATTTGAAAACGAGCTGATATGGAGTTTATCTGTATGGTAACATACTTTCTCCGAATGTCATAGTATGTTTGAAAGGCAGCTACCAGAGAAAGAGATTTAGACTCGCCTGATTTCACATGTCGATGACGTTTACGCTTCCTCTTGGGCTGAGACGTACGATTCGGTGGACAATGACCTTCTTTGTGTCCATGTTTGTTGCATACCTGACATTTATGCTTCTTAAATGGATAGAATCGTACATAATGCCAATCACCACATAACCAACATGTCGTTTGTTTGTTACAAGTTGTTATCGGCTTCTGAACTTTTAACCTAGTAATAGCATTTACACTACTGCAGGTTAAATTAGGACTTGTCTGTTCAATCAACTCGTTGTCCTGTCTGATGCTTTGTAGCCGCTTACACTCATCTGTCAATGTTCTGAGTGTGACGTTTGGGTCTTGATCCAGTTGAGTCAAAAGTCTAGTCTTGATCTCAGCATCTTGTGGTGACTGAAGAACATTGATGAATATTAAGCATTTAAATTGGTCTTCTGTCAACAAGCGTAACTTGAACCGTTCACATTCTCTGTTGACGATGTCTGCTAGAACACCATATTCACCGGCTTCGTGTTTCACCAAATTTAGACACTGATATCGAATACTAAACAATGAGGATGATTCGCCGAATTTCTTTGACAACTGAATTACTGTCTCCTCGAAACTGAGCTCTCGAGGTAACTTTGTCAATATATGGTCAGTATAAGGTGCATGTTTATTGCTTCCCAACTTACGTACCAATAATCGAGTCTTCCATGCGTCGTCTTTTTTACCAAGTTCTATTCTAAATGTATCTTCCCAATGTTTGAACCACGTGAGAAATGTATTTCCACTTTCGGGATCGTAAATGAATTCTGGGATGCTGTTAGCAACTGCATCACAAGACGTACTCGAAATAGCATGTGAACTCGAGCAGTCGATGTTGAGCTGTTGAGTCAGTCTCCAACAACCGCATTTGTGTATCAAGTTGTGCTTGCTGTTGTTGTAGTATTCGGTTGAGCTAGTCATCTGATATGGGCATCTTGAATTTGTTTTCCTTTTTCCTCGCCGCCACTGTTATAAATCTCTCTTAAGGTTATAACCCAGCTATTCCTATTGCTTAGTATTCTTGGACACCAATTCACTCAACAAGTCCTCAAATCAGAACACGGTTGAACAGGAAAGAGATTATATTCCTAATAACAAGGTTAGATGAAAGTAAGAAACACAATAGGATAAACGTTAGTATAATTATAGTTTTTACATGAGGAGATTCTAGAGTATTTTCCAAGTATCGATTAGCGCCGATTGGACAAGAATTATCAAGTCAGCGTGTGCCAACGCAAGCGTGCATCGAGCATGATTTAATCTAATCTATGTCCCGCTAACACCTTCCCTTTGGGCAGATTCGTAGGATCTGGAGCTAAGGTCCAACTGCGACCGAGTGACAAGCCGGTGCGTTGGCACACGCTGACTTGATAATTCTTGTCCAATCGGCGCTAATCGATACTTGGAAAATACTCTAGAATCTCCTCATGTAAAAACTATAATTATACTAACGTTTATCCTATTGTGTTTCTTACTTTCATCTAACCTTGTTATTAGGAATATAATCTCTTTCCTGTTCAACCGTGTTCTGATTTGAGGACTTGTCGAGTGAAGAGTGCTTAAACATGTGTATATTGACTCTACAACGAGACAGCATGTGGACAGGCCATATTAATTAGTAATCTCGTTCAACAAAAATGATTCTAATACAATTATCAACTAGCTACAGCTTACAATTCTCAGTTAGTAATGCCTATGCAAAACAGCCAGGTAACCATATCTACTGATTGTAGAGAATCTAATCAGAATTCGTGAACGGATAGAGATCAGGTCACTGTGACAGGTACACCTGTTCAAGTGGACATTATACCATCTTACTTCACAAAGACACATACACAGGCAATACGATTTAGTCTTTTGAAAATGGGCACTGAATACTGCAAAAAATATGTTCAAATCAAATTTCACTAATATCATAGCTACAAAAAACAGTATAGTGGTCTATACTTTGTAGATCAGTATAGTTATGACAAATCGTCAACTAAGTAGTTCAGGCACGTAGACTTTATAAACAAGGCGAAAATCGACGAGCATCATTGGTAACAATCTCAGAGTTTTATTTTGAACCAATGTAATTGGCATGTCTCTTACAAATCCATACTACTAAAATGCCTGTTGACGTAGGTACGTCCACATAACACTAAAAAACATGGTATCAAGCATAAACTCTGGTTAGTTCTCTAAACTTTTGTTTAAAACGGAGTGACAGGTTATTTATTTATTTTAACACATAAGTATAGGTACAGGGAGGCACCAAGTACATATGCGCCACACGAATCTCAATTAATTTATGTGAGGGCTGTGATACTGCTCGGGTGCCCAAACCGAAGCAAGTGGTTTTTTTAGGCGGCCACACCCCGAGCCTTCGACCTGAACGTCTGACCCACATTTATTTATTATTTATTTGAACACATAAATATTGGTACAGGGGGGCACCAAATATATATGCGCCACACAAAACAGTGATAATTAGAAGAGAAGGAGAAAAGAGAAGAAAAAAAAAGTAATGAACGTGGGGAATTATAAAAAAAAAGAAGAGAGAGAGAGAGAACAATGGTGGGGGAAACGGAAAGGTACAATCAGAACAGATCTTTCAGTTAAGGAAGAATACGACCACCTTTTTATGAAGAAAGTAAAAGAAGGTTACAGCAGGATCGCCACTGGCTTCTATTCTGAGCCATATCTGATAACGTCTCTAGCCACTGCGTTACACCATCTCTCGGACCCCAACCAGGGAGTCGTGAAGGACCAACATAAGCTAGCCCTTTGCAGCTTTCTTTCATACCACGACACCATGTCATATACTGACCACCTCTCCGCTTTTTCCAACCAGTCCCAGAGTCGGCAAATAATGCACGACGAGGAATTCTCTGGGACGACATTCGTAGAACATGTCCAAGCCACCGAAGTCGGTGTTTCAAGATGGTGACACCAATTTCATTATCGTCTCTGTGACCGAACACTCGATGCCGAACCTCTGCATTACTGACATGGTGTTGCCACTGGATGCCAGCAATCCTTCGGAGGCAACGATGATCGAACACAGAGAGTCGTCTAACATCCTCAACTCGGAGAGGCCAGGTTTCACAAGCATAGAGCAAAACTGCTCTCACCGTCGCGTTGTAGATCCGACCTTTTACAGCCAGACTAACATCACGAAGGCGCCAAAGATGGCCCAGATTGGCATAAGCCGCTCTGGCTTTCACTATACGTGCATTGATCTCATCACTCACGCCACCACCAGCACTTATGCAGCTACCTAGATACACGAACTTCTCGACTACTTCTATCTGCTCACCATCCAGAGTGAGTACAGGATTAGAATCCTGCCAGTCTTGTAGAAGTACTTTGCACTTCGAAGGTGCAAAGCACATACCATACTTACGGACACTGATTGACAACTGATTAAGTGCGGATTGCATGGCTTGGGCATTCTCGCACAGTAAGACAATATCATCCGCATACTCAAGGTCGAGAAGTCTTTCTCCAGGCAACAGATCCACACCACCATTACTTACATCCGTCAGAGCTGTTTCCAGAATGTCATCGATGGCAAAGTTGAAGAGGAATGGTGAGATTGGGCAACCCTGCCTAACTCCACTGCTTGAATGGAATAGTGGAGAAAGGTGGTTGTATGCCCTCACTCTACCTGAGGTGTTTGTATATAAGGCTTTTAGGATGTTAATAAACTTCTCAGGCACACCCCTCTTCAATAGACAATCCCAGAGAACAGTTCTGTCCAACGAATCGAAAGCAGCCTTGATATCAAGAAACACTACGATTGTTGGCCTTTGATAAGTATGGCGGTGTTCTAACACGGCGGAGGGTGAAGATATGATCAATACATCCTCGACCAGAACGAAACCCAGCCTGCTCCTCGCGAGTCAATCCTTCTCGGGTTCTGAACAACCTACGAAGTATGACGGAAGCCAATAGCTTGAACGCAATCGGAAGTAGACTTATCCCCCGATAGTTGTTACAGGAACAACGTGAACCCTTTTTAAAGATAGGGACAACTATCGACTCATTCCATGACGTTGGTACACTCTCTAGTTCCCAGATCTTTGTAAACAACGTCGTCAGTCCTTTAGTCAGAAAGTCACCACCATCTTTAAAAAGAGCCGGGGGTAAGTCGTCTGGGCCTGGTGATTTGTAACGTTTCAAGAGTTGGAGTTCCTTGCGGACTTCCGCCTCATTCGGTGGATCAGTCGTCACCGGCCAAGGAGGGCAGGACAGTCTGACCGATGTTGCCGGAGCAGCAGGCCAGTTGAACTGCCCTTCAAAGAATTCTGCCCATCGTCCAAGACGTCGATGGATGTTAGTGATTGTTTCGCTCACACCAGACTTCTTGCTGCCGGTGGCTCGGATGAGTTGGAAGAGCTTCCGGTAATTACCAGATGCAGCTGCTGCTTCCAACTCACTGGCACGCTCCGACCACCAGGTTTCTCGGTCCTTACGCAAGCTTTGCCCGATTTCATTACGTAACAACCTTCGTCTGTGGTCAAACTCACGGTCACCCGGAGTAGACCGACGGGCTTCAATCAGTTGTAAGGAACCAGAAGAAACCCAGTGCTTGTAAGCGGGACGTTTCGCAATCCCACAGCTGACTTGACCCGCCATTTTCATGGCGTCATGCAATTGCAACCAATGCTCATCTATACTTTTCGGTGGAATAGTGGCTAGCCTAGAAGCTAGCTCGGCTCGGTACTTACTAGCAACAGAAGTTGCAGCCAGCTTGCTAACATCAATCCTGTGGTGGCGGTCACTTCGTTGTCCACTGAAAAGTAAGGTAAGATTGGCGCAGACCAGAGCATGATCAGATTCCAGATAGGTACTCCAAAAGGAGCGGCAGTCTTGTACACAACCGCGCCAGCGGTAGCTGATCGCGATGTGATCAATCTGAGTCCAGGCTTGAGATGCAGAAGGGGGACGCCAGGTGGCACATCGGCGATGACTGTGCCGAAAGTTAGTGCTAGCCAGAAACAGGTTGTGGTCTGTGCATAGTTGCAGTAGACGTTCCCCGTTATCTGTCCTGCGACCAACGAGTCCCCATCGGCCACCTAAACGACTCTCTTCTGTGCCTAGACGCCCGACCTGAGCATTCAAGTCTCCAGCTAGTACTACAATATCTGTCGAACGCACTTTCTGGAGAAGAACAGATAACTGGTGGTAGAACTCATTCTTGATTGCATCCGGGCTGCAATCTGTCGGGGCATAGGCGGAGATGACGAAAAGACATCGTTTCTCACGCCGATTTCTTCTCACTCTGATGGTACTTTCTAATCTAACTGCACATAACCGACTGTTAATGGGGATCCAGTCGACTAGTGCTGCCTCAGCTCTTGCGCTTAGTGCGACACCAACGCCAGCAAGACCAGACGAAGATGCCACAGGGTCCCCGGATAAACGCACGTAAAACAAGCTTTTTGGAGCGACAGATGGAGAGCGAACTTGTAGTACTTCACCAGAGTCTTGAATACGGGTCTCGGATAGACAACACACATCAATATTAAGACTTTCCAAAGACATTGCCAGCCCTATCTGTTGTCCGACCTGCATAAGTGTGCGAACGTTAAAGGCAGCCAGTTTGAATGGTGCGCGTGGTTTCAGAAAGACTGCTTCAGTACTCGTATTCGATGGTAACATACAATTTTCAAACCAGGCAGTGACTCGAGAACGTTTAGATAAAGCTGAATTTTTACCATAGGCGAGCTGCTGTCTGAGTCGAAACGGATACAAAAAGTAGAAATAGGAGATAGTGAGTAAATGACGTAGTAAATAATAATAATAATAATAATAATAATAATAATAATAATAACAATAATAATAATAATAGTATCAGTCATTTCAATGTTAGTCAGAGAAGAACGAATATTTTCCGTAAGCGAATATTTCATCATGTTTTGGTGTGTGGGCTGAGATACTGCCCGGGTGCCCAAACCGAAGCAGGTGGTTTTCTTAGGGGGCCACACCCCGAGCCTTTGACCTAAAGGTCTAGTCCACAAGGCAGTGGAGCATCGTGAGGAGATGCAGTCCCATGGAAGCCGGTGACCAAAAGTTGGTTCATACGCCATTTGTTCCTTCAGGATACTGGAGCCCATGTGCACCATGGAATTGGGATCCGGTTATAGCGCCGGACGTTCGCTTTTCGTCCTCTCATTTTCGTAAACAACACCCCCGCCACGAGAAGGCAGTGAGTAGGACTTCCCTGGCAGAGGCTGTATACGCGTGGCCGTGTGAGAGTATTTCGAGAGGGAGGGCGAACCCTCCCCGCTCTCGGCCATACCAGGGCATTTGGGGGCTCTGACCCACAAGGCAGTGGAGCATCGTAAGGAGATGCAGTCCCATGGTAGCCGGTCACCAACGATTGGTTCATACGCCATTTGTTCCTTCACGATACTGGAGCCCATGTGCACGATTGGTTTGGGGTCCGGTTAAAGCGCCGGACATTCGCTTTTCGTCCTCTCATTTTTGTAAACAACATCCCCGGCACGTGAAGGCAGCGAGTAGGACTTCCCTGGGAGAGGCTATATACGCATGGCCATGTGAGAGCATTTCGAGAGGGAGAACGGACTCTCCCCACTCTCGGCCGTACCAGGGCATTTGGGGGCAGGTTACTAGACAATAACACTGTCGAACACAATGGCATAAATCTCGGTGTTTTTGCAGATGTCAGCTACCTTGTAGGATGGAAGCACTAATATCATAGACTGCAAACTGATCATGACTAACCCTGAACTGCAGCCACACATAAGTATCAAATTACATCAATAACCTCAAATTATGTTGGATCATGACGTACCAGTAGCGAATTTTTTCTTGAGATCGTGAAGAAATGTATATTTCTGTAGTTGGTCTGGAAAATACTAAACAGAATTTAGGAATTGAAAAATCTCTAGGTAACTACTTCAGCACGGGCATTTTTATCTTTAAATAAGAGTAATTATTAGACTGTAATCGACAACATTGAATATCACTATGTAGTCGAAAGCATGCCATTCATGTATCTGCTGTATCAACGTGGTCAAAGCCCACAAATGCCCTGGTACGGCCGAGAGTGGAGAGAGTCAGTTCTCCTTCTCGAAATGCTCTCACATAACCACTGCATACAAACACTGCTAGGGAAGTCCTACTCACTGCCTTGTCGTGGCGGGGATGTTGTTTACGAAATTGAGAGGACGAAAAGAGAATGTCCGGCGCATTAACCGGGTTGACGGATACGGAGGACCCACCTAGGGGAGTTGGAAAACCCTGACTCTAAACCAATGGTGTATATGGGTTCCAGGATCCTGAGGGAACAAATGTCGTATGAACCAATCGTTGGTCACCGACTATCATGAGACTGCATCTTCTGACGTTGCTCCACTGCCTTATGCATTAGACCATTAGGTCGAAGAGTTGTGTTGTGGCCCCTAAGAAAACCATGTTCCATTTTGGGCAGTTGGGCAATATCCCAGCCCTCACATAAATCAAATTATTTATGAGGTGCATATCTATTTGACGCCTCCTTGTACCGATGTTTACTTGGTTAAATAACTAAATAAATAACGTGGTCAGATGCTATCTCTTGTAATTCGCGGTCACGAGTTTTTGAGATCATGGTTGTTAGACAGGTCAGACCAATCCACCAAAAACCAATACACATGAAATACCAGATCAATATAATAATCCAATAACAAACATCATAGAAGTTAGCAAGACGAAAACAATAAGGAAAAAATAACGAGAATTGGGGGCATATTAGTTTAAAATGAACGGCTATCCATAATGCCTCTCAAAAGGCAAACGCGAATACTTCGTGGTCTGTCGTGCTAAACTAGCAGTGCAGATGAGAAGGTAATAAAGAACTTTTGGATCAGTCCTTAGTAGTTTGAATATTAACCCACTAGTGAACAATCGATGATTGGTGAGTATTTTTTTAGACATGATAATCTACAACACGAACTAAAAAATTCACATGGAATGAATGAATCTTAAAACAAGAGGTGGGAATTCCTATTCAACATTTCTATAAACCACAAGAACTTACATTCTCATCAAATTCATACGGTGTCATTCCACAGGAAAAATCGTGCTCCAAGAACTTGTCGCCTCGCGTTTGTATATCGTATCCAACAATCATTATGTCAGCACAACCGAATGTACTCATACAACCAACATGTTCAGCATGACCATCTGTACATATGACACCTTTGATATCCTTTTCAGGTTCGTGAATCCCCGCAGCTTTGAGAGATGATAACAAATCAGGCCCATTCCAAACAGACCCAGGGTTTACCACATAAGCACCTGCTGGACCACGAATTAGTGCAGTATTACACTTTCGATATACGTAGTCAGGGGATCTTGCATAATGTCCTTCATGAAGCACAAAAACAGAATAATCGTCTGTACCCATTTCGAGGTAAAGATTTTAACTATAAAATTTTTGGTCAAAATTAGGATGAATTGTCAGTGTATGGATACAAAATCTAAATAAAAGGCAAAAACAAACAAATCGCCTGAAAATATTGTTGAACTAATCCACATGTTGTGAAAGTAGAAGCATATGGAAACACTAAGTGATATCTGAACTGAAAAAACTGAACCTGAAAGTAAGTCATCCACAAGTAAAAGTAATTTTTTAACAAGCGGGTGAACTAAAAAAACGCCAACTGCTATCAAGAACTCAAAAAGTACGAAAAACATCTTAAAGCACGAAATTTGTGATAAGATTTCAATAAAACTAACTGCTAGTTTGCTTTCGCTTAAAACACGGATATGCATGCTCCTATGACTCTTGTGGAAATTTCGAGGTTTCCCCGATATTTTTCCAAACTTTTGAGAAAACTAGTAATTTTTACGACTTCGGGTTAAAGTCTAAAATTCGCCGAAATCTGAAGTTTGGGTGATTTCTACAAAATCTAGACAATTTATTGAAGGTTGATCTTGAGAATTTCACCGGCTTATGTTCTTGGGGAAAATCCACAAACCAAAGGGAATTTTCGGGATTTTGTCACACTTCCATGAAGTCTGCTTTAATTTTTAGTGCAGCTTCCGAAAAATTGATAAAACTTTCCTGAAAATCGGGTTAATTTAAATCAGTACGAAATCAGAAATTGTAAGTAAAGGAGACGTCATGTTGAAAAACACGAGGTTACATGTAAGGATCTCACTTGTTTTGACTTTGACACTCGAAATACTGGACGACAAGAAGTATGACGGTGTGTTCGATGGGACACCGGATTACCCGCGAGTTCTACAACTTTCGAGAAATTAGTCTAACACTTCTTGTCCAATATCCAATATCTCTTTTGGAGAGCCTGTATGAATCATCAGAATTTTTTGTGCTCACTTGTAGTTGTTTCGTTACGATTCCAGGTCTTTGTTGATGTGTGTACAATACCCAATATTTTGGTAACCGGTTACTGTAAACCTGCTTATCTGTTTCAAGTCCGTATGGTTAAAAACTTTCTGGTAAATAGAATGCCCTGTGGAGATATGCCTGACAAGTTTTATTTTGTAAACAGTTTTTAATGTTATTTGTATTTATTCTGTTAACTTCCCACTGCATGTACATTTATCATTAAATGATTGTACCTGTTGTTTAAGTGTACGACCTTGACCACTTTTTCCGTTGTGATACTACATAGCGTGACACTTTTTCGGTTGTTACCAAATACACTACTACGCACATACCTCTCGTTCTACATTCACTCGCATTTGCGTTAACCGAAGTCTGAATCAAATACCATTTACCTTCACAGACTGTAATTGGAATATATCGTATATATATCGCTGGATCATACCATTGGGGAATCCATCAAACTTACTGGAATTATTAACCATCTATAATTGTGGATATTTAATACCAGATAAATTTGGAACACACACTCTCCTGGTGAACTAAGTAACGTTCCTTATTTCTATTGTGTTTATAACATTTAACTTATATATATATATATATATATATATATATATATATATTATTTGCTATTAATAACTGTTGTTATCTTTTGGATTAATGTATTGTCTGGTCCACCACAATTATTTGGTGAGCCTAGAGTGTATTATGGTTTTCTTGTTTATATTTTTACTTGAAACACTAGTTTTTTTCATATCATGTACTCTCCAAATAAACTTATCGATATGGAGTGTCCCTCAGTGAACTCCCGCGACTCATCGCATGTAGACGATAATATTTTAAGTTCGGTGAATACTATTTTTAATTTCAGACTACCGACACACGGTGCCAGCAATCTCAGAATCTGGTTCGCGCAGATAGAAGCCTTATTTTCAGCTAGAGGCATACGCTCCCAGGCGACTAAATATGCCTAAGTTGTCGGCGCTCTACCCATAGAAATCGCTGCGGAATTCGGTGATCTGATTGACCATGTACCAGAGACAGATCCTTATGAAAAAATCAAAGCTGCAGTAGTCCAACGTACATCACTTTCTGATGAAAAACGACTACAACAACTGCTCACATCATGCGAACTTGGAGACAAAAACCGTCGCAATTATTACGGCTTATGAAACAACTAGTAGGCCCGTATAAACTAGACGAAGCCTTTTTGGAAATAAATGTGGTTTCAACGACTGCCACATAATGTTAGACAAATCCGTAGTGTGTCCGGAAACTCCGTCAACCTAGACGATCTGGCAGATATGGCAGATAAAATGACGGAAGTTTATCATGACAGCCACCAAATTAATGAAGTGCAACCACTGAGAGCAGTGGACACCAGTTGCTTAGTCTCTTTTAAAAGACAACTAGCACACTTGACGAGTCAACTGCAGTCACTGCAAGCTTCTATCGCAACGATAAAATCGCACCGCACCACACCACACTAACACCCAGACAAAGATCCAGGTCTAGGCATCGCTCACGGTCACCCAAGAAGACGGCTGGTATTTGTTGGTATCATACGAGGTGTGGTAGAAAGGCACGTCGTTGCACACTACCGTGCAACTTCTCAACAAACAGCCTCGAAAATCAGGGAAACGGGCCGGCCAGACAGTGATGGCGGCGACTGTTTCTGGCCACACTACAAGCCGTCTATTTCATGTCAGGGATCGAATTTCGGGATCAGATTTCTTGGTCGATACAGGAGCCAAAATCAGCATTATCCCATTACACCTCTCTAAACGACAGCACTCTCAAAGTACGAAATTATCCCTAGTCGCGGCCAATAACACAATCATTAAAACTTACGGAGAACAATCACTTATCCTAGATCTCGGTCTCCGCAGACGTTTTACGTGGGCTTTCATAGTAGGTGAAGTTAAACAACCCATTCTCGGAGCTGATTTCCTAGGAGCTTACAACTTACTCGTAGATATGGGAAAAAGGAAACTAATCGACAAGAATACAAGCTTACAGGTCTGCGGCACAACCATCTCCAATTACGAGATTTACGGAGTCCGAATGTTAAGACCTGAGTATAAGATTTTCACTGATATCCTGTCGAGATACGAAAGTATAACCAGAACCGAGTACCTAAGCGAAAGTCCCACTCATCATGTCCAACACACTATCACCACTACAGGACCACCCACTCGCGCCAGAGTAAGACGACTACCCCCACACAAGTTGCAGTTCGCGAAGAGAGAATTCGAACATATGATGCAACTTGGCATAATCAGACAATCGAATAGTCCCTGGGCTTCGCCTCTGCACATGTTTCCAAAGAAGGAACAAGATTGGCGACCATGCGGATACTACCGACGATTAAATAATCAAACTATCCCAGATAGGTACCCCATACCACATCTACACGACTTCTCTTTAAACCTACATGGAAAACAAATTTTTTCGAAACTCGATTTAGTAAATCTTATCACCAAATTCCAATGGCGCCCGAAGACATTAAAAAAACAGCCGTAATCACTCGTTTTGGCCTGTTTGAATTTTTGAGAATGCCATTCGGGCTAAAAAAACGCCGCTCAAACGTTCCAGAGGTTTTTGGACGAAGTTACACGAGGATTAAACTTTGTATTTGCCTACATCGACGAGGTTTTAATCGCTAGTTCATCACTCGAAGAGCATATCCAACACTCAAAAATTCTCTCCGAACGTTTCAAAAAACACGGTGTCGTTATTAATCCTTCTAAATGTATATTTGGTGTTCCAGCCTTAGAGTTTTTAGGACACTACATCAACTCTCAAGGCATTAAACCACTTCCAGAGAAAGTTGGAGCCATCATTAGCTACCCAGAACCAACCTCCGTAAAATCAATACGACGTTTTCTTGGGACATGCAACTTTTATCGACGATTCCTACCGAATTGCGCTGAAGTACTACAGACGTTAACTGATTTACTGAAATGCGATAAAGCAGGCACCAGGAAAGAAAAGAACGAAATATTCAAATTACCCCCCGATGCCAAAGTAGCATTTGAAAAAGCTAAATCTATGATTGCCAATACCACCAAGCTACAACACTTAAATACTGACCCCACAACACTCTCGATCCTGTGCACGGATGCTTCACAGAAAGCCGTCGGGTCAGTACTGCAACAGCGGGTAAACGACACAATTACCCCCATCGCCTTTTTCTCGAAGAGATTATCGCCAGCACAAGAACGTTATAGCACATTGGACGTGAAATTTTAGCTATGTATCTAGTCGTCAAACATATTTTTATCCGATAAAATAAAAATATAAAAAAAACGAAGCCTACTCAAGACCCTATAAAATCTAAAAAGGCTCCAATAGCGTCGACAGATTAAGGGAGACAGCCATTTGTGTATCATAACACTGCTTTTAGCACTAAATTTTATAACTACATATTCTCATACTCACAGATTCTTTCTAAACCACCTCCATTTGTCAGTTGATTGTCCCCTCATACCTTGTCTACAGTTTTTTCTTTTAACATATTAGGATGCTCCTGCTTACTAAATACTTTAATGAAAGAGAATCAGACTGAGTAGTCATACCTTAACCATTTCTTCATGAACATTGTCTTCTCTGCTTCTCGTCATTTTCTTTTTGTTCTCTTGCACCGTTTTTCAGCCCCCTTGAGATACGGAACGGTGACCCCGTCCTGCACCATCCTTAAAGACTCAAATATTCCAAAGGGATATAAGATTGCGATTTCTAGAAGCCCTCAACTGCACATGAATCTATTATCGACCGTCAGTTGCACGTCGCAACGCAACTTTCATGAAGCGCGCTAACTGTGATACTGACTAAAACCATTCTACATTCATATCTTATGAATTATAGAATTTGTATCATTTGTAACAATTTGATCTTGCCTGTAAACTGGCATGCCTCATGTAACAAAATGTTATTTGAGAAGAAATTATTATTATTATTATTTCAACTTCTTGCTACAGAGTCGTGATTTCATCATTATGACAGATCACAAACCCCTCTGCCATTCTTTCAGCACATCGTATGACAAACATTCTCCACGAGAAGCAAGACAACTTGATTATATCTCTCAATCTACTACAGACATCCGCTTTATCAAAGGCTCTTCCAACATTGTCGCTGACGATCTATCTAGAAAGGACATCAACATGATAGTACACAACCACAACATCAGTCTAGAAACTTTAGCTAAACTCCAAGTAGACGATGCAGAATTGAAAGCCTGCAAATAGAAGTCTAAATTGAATCTTCAACCAGTACCCATGCCTTTCTCAGATACATCTATCATTTGCGACATTACAACCGGTAGGAATCGCCCCTTCGTGCCACAACCTTATCGCCGAAAAATATTTCAACAGCTACATGGACTGTCACATCCAGGTATCAGAGCTACAACAGAGCTCATTACGGAACGTTTTGTTTAGCCAAAAATCAATTCGGATGTTAAACACTGGACACGTAGCTGTTTACAGTGCCAACGCAGCAAAATTCAAAAGCACACAATCAGTCCCGTTGGCAAGTATCCTTTACCAGATAAATGTTTTCAACACATTCATCTAGATATAGTTGGTCCACTTCCACCATCAAATTCATTCACACACATCCTCACCGCAGTGGACAGATTCACGAGATGGGCTATAGCGTGTCCCATTGCCGACACTTCTGCAGAGACAATAGCCGCAGCATTCCTTGACCGTTGGATATCAAACTATGGAGTACCATCTATCGTCACTACAAACCGTGGTCCCCAGTTTCAGTCTGTCGTATTCCAAGAATTTACAAAACTTCTGGGCGTGAACCACATCAAAACGACAGTCTACCACCCATAAGCTAATGGTTTGGTTGAAATGTTTCACCGACAACTAAAAAGCTTGCTGATGGCACAAGAGGTACATCAAAATGGAGTGACGCATTACCACTCGTACTCCTGGGCATTCATTCAACTATGAAGGAAGATATAGGTTGTACAGCCGCTGAGCTAGTTTATGGTACAACACTTACACTACCAGGTCAATTAGTGGACGCAGACCCATCAACACCAAAGGACATAAATCGTTTTGCGAACCGATTACTGCAAACTATGCAACGAATTAAACCCGTACTGCCGCGTGAACATAACAATCGAATACAACTCGACAAAACCTAGAAACATGCAAGTTTGTTTTTGTTCGGGTCGACGCAGTTAAAAAGCCCTTGAAACAACCATATGAAGGACCTTATCAAGTAGTTAAACGAACAAACAAACACTTCATCATCAATAAAAATGGGAAGAGGGAGACTATCTCCATAGATAGAATAAAGCCAGCTTTCTACGAAGTTCAACATGACAAAGAAAATAGCACCACATTTAATCAACCCCTCCCATTAACCACTACGACACTAGAGGAGGATGGAAAACCGAGTAGCAAACCTACTTGTTTAATACGTTCAGGCAGAATTGTAAAAAACCCAAAAGTTACGTACACTTCGCCGAGTAAAAAAATAATATTCAAAACAAACAATTATGGACGTCCTACATTACTAAGTTCACACATTTTTTTTAAACAAAATCTATGACGATTTTTTTTTCACGGTACATAATCAATCTTTTGTTTTCCACCATTACTCGTTTTGTCAGTTTAAAAAAAAATTATTTTTGGCGCATTAATAAACGAGTAAACTCTATTTAATTATTTATTCATTGTACACAAAAATAAACACTTCATTTTTTTCGTGGGTTTGTTAACAGTTTTGCACATTATTAGCATTGTTAGCGAACCAAGACATTAAATGACTATATTTTTACCCTTTTTTTGTTGTTGTTATGCTATGCTACATAGACGTCATGTATATATTTTTCTTCACACAATAACACACTGTATATTACTAACATGCATGTCATACCCATCTCCACAAAAAATGTTTTGGCTATTACTGTAAATATTATTTTTTTGCATACATGTATATATCATATTCTTATATATTTTTGTTAATATAAACAGTGTTACCTCCGGACACTCTGGGGGGAGAGATGCGGAGATATGCCTGACAAGTTTTATTTTGTAAACAGTTTTTAATGTTATTTGTATTTATTCTGTTAACTTCCCACTGCATGTACATTTATCATTAAATGATTGTACCTGTTGTTTAAGTGTACGACCTTGACCACTTTTTCCGTTGTGATACTACATAGCGTGACACTTTTTCGGTTGTTACCAAATACACTACTACGCACATACCTCTCGTTCTACATTCACTCGCATTTGCGTTAACCGAAGTCTGAATCAAATACCATTTACCTTCACAGACTGTAATTGGAATATATCGTATATATATCGCTGGATCATACCATTGGGGAATCCATCAAACTTACTGGAATTATTAACCATCTATAATTGTGGATATTTAATACCAGATAAATTTGGAACACGCACTCTCCTGGTGAACTAAGTAACGTTCCTTATTTCTATTGTGTTTATAACATTTAACTTATATATATATATATATATATATATATATATATATATTATTTGCTATTAATAACTGTTGTTATCTTTTGGATTAATGTATTGTCTGGTCCACCACAGGTCGTTCAGTGGCATTACTCCAAGTTTTTCAGACCGCTTTTCACGGGTAAGGATACCTTCAGTGTAAGGTAATGTGTTTGATTGCTAGGACAAGCAGCTGACACGTCACTGGAAGCGGACTGGTTGGTTACATGACAAAACTGTGAAATTATAATACAGAGGACGTGTGGATAAACTTTCAAAACACAAACAATAAACTCCTCAAGTAGAAATACTATAATAACTAGGCTAAACATACCAGATCACGTTGGGCTTACCAATAATGATGCCACAAGTATTCGGAGATTGACAAAGCTTTTACACCTATCACCTTAATAATCAAAGGACAACAACCCAGTTAAATCAGAAGTCGGAAATAAAAGAGTTCGAAGATATATTCGGAAATCTATCAATGTGTTAGAGAGCGTTTGGTCTAAGCTGGCTAGTAGTTGCAAGGTATTTATAGCATGGATCACCCTCTCGTGATTTCGTGTGGATGCGTGATCAGGTGCGTTCGATTAGAGTATATCAGGTGAAACCAGTGAATCAAATATCAATTTCAAACACATACAGAACCGTTTCTTTTGGAAATTTATTTATCGCTACTAAGTCTACTCAGACTAGGTCAGAAATCAGTGAATTGCAAGTTTTAAATATGGTGGAAAGTGGATATAACTCCACCCACTATATTGTGCCTGAAGCTTTCAGAAGTTTAACTAATTGTTTCCTCTTTAGTTTTTGTTGATATTCTGCTTCATATACTCCTCTGTAGAACATCAGACAAATTCTATATGTTTTTGGTCGTGACCAAACCATCCAGCTCAGAGAACAAAATTCCATCAGAACTTAAGATAACATGTGATAACTTCAACGGTGTTTCCCAATAAGTCATTTGTAAACAAGTTTTGGTTCGCATGACAAAATATGTTCTCCAGATTTCGGATGTCAGCTGAGTAGTTCCTGTATTCAACTTTCTTCTTCTGATGTAAGTGCGTGGTCTTTTCAAGCTTACCATATACTTTAGGCAGAACCAAAAGTGCAGCTGTCAGAGATAGACAATGCAGCACGTTTGCCAGTTACATATATTCTCACCTCATAAATGATAAACTGGTACGAACTTTAAAATTTACAACACTTTGTCAAGTTAATTGGATATTTTATCGACTGGTTCATTCGCAGTGTGTATTATGCTGAGGTTATCGTTTTATTCCATATATCGTGTACACTTTACTCCTGAAAGATTAAATATTGATGGCCACCCATCAGATAGTACATACCTATCTTGGACTTACTTTTTTTAAATTCCATGTTAACTCATAGTAATTAATGTTAACATTGTTTTATCTTCCAGTTATACTGGTTGAATTATAAATATTTAACTGACAGTTAATATCTCACTTAATAACTCAAAATCTGATACCTAAAATCTCTCCTATACTCACAGTCATTGGTTTTAGCATCAACTCAACTACGTAGCTATGTGTAAATATATATTATTTAATTAAACGAACACATTTCTGATTCAGCTTTAATTCACGGCTTGTAACGCCGGCCTCCGTTATGTAGGGAAGCAGGTCGGTGGTCCTTCGTTAAAACATGAAGATAAAGATTCGGCTTCTCTTTGAAAAAGATTTACTGATGGGGCTGGTACCACTTCTTCAAGTTAGGCGTTTTAGACATTGAGTACTCAATCACAAAAGAGGAGCCTTATTATGAACTCATTAGATCGCATTTTTTGAAACTTGTTTTATGGTATCGGAGATGATTACATCTGGATGAAGCAAAAGCATAAGATATATAGACACCTAAATCGTTATTGAAGCTTTGGAATGAGAATACTGAGTCACCTCGTATCCTGCGATACGGTAAGGGGAAAACATTCGGGCCCTTAAAGTGATCACTGCAGGGGGAAATTATAGCGACACTTGACCAAGTTAGTTCATAAACTGTAGGTACTATCGAACGTGTCAGGATCCTTAAAAAGACATAGAATATCTGCTTAGATGAGTACTCCAGGTGTGGTCTTAATTATGTGGGGAATAAAATCCGAAACGTCTTGTCATCAAAGCGTCTGAATGCTTGATAAAGTGACGAGAAAGATACGAAGAATTTGGTAACTGCTCAGTTACACTGTGCTGTTGTTTACAATTCATGAATCACTGTTACTCTCGGGCCATTTTGTGTCCTACGCGCGAGTAGGCAATATGCGGTTGATAACATATTGCTAACTGCTACCAAGTACAACATGCATATCTACACTTTATACAATTAATTTCGAGACCCCAATTTTGACACCATCTAGATAATTCGTCCATGTCATCTTGGATGTCAAGTTGATTAGCCTGACAACTTATTGTTCTCCACATTTCAACATCAGCTAGAGACAAAACGTTACTGACTTAAGCAGTCTCCAGAATGTTTTGACATACGAGAGAAGAAATAGTGGACTTAAAATAGTGCCTCAGCCTGCATCACCATTGGCTAGCCTTTGTTCACACAATGTCCAGCTTACCCTCGCCCTCCTTCTTCGGCCACAGAAGTTGCCTACATACTTATACACCACTTATTATTCCAATGCTTAGGAGCTTCTGAACAAGCGCCAAGATAGAAACTTTATCGAATGCTTTGCTTTAATTTTTCATACCTATTAGTAACCCTCGTTCTATCAATAGAAGAGACCAGATTAGCAGTGAATAGGGCTTCAATTTAATCGTGGCACAGTCACAGTGGGGCGGGGAATAACCTTATCAAACACATATAGCTTTTCAACATTCAATCAAAGATGATGGGAAATATAATGCCGATACAAAATAAGGAAGTGAATGAATACTTCAGCTCTATTGTTTTAACATATTCTTGATCATCTGAGGTCAACTCTTAACCAATCAACTTAAGCTTTTACAAACCAACGGATACAACACCAATAGGCACAGGATTATCTTGGAGTGCTTCCCAGTTCTGTTTCGCAATAAGTGAGTTGCTTAAGATAAATGCTGATTCTGAATCACACATTGACTAGTAGTTAATATAATAATAATTTTTTCTCAAATAACAGTCTCTTACATGAGGCATGACAGTTTGCAGGCAAGATCAAATTGTTACAAATGATACAATTTTCATTGTAGTGAATTACTCAGCTGGGTTGATAATTTATAAGATATGAATGCTAATGGTTTTAGCCAGTATCACAGTTGGTGCGCTTCATGAAAGTTGCGTTGCGACGTGCAACTGACGGTCGATAATAGATTCATGTGAAGTTGGGAGCTTCTAGAAATCAAAACCCTATATTCTTTTGGAATATCTGGGGATTTAATGTTGGTGAAGGACGAGGTCACTCGTTCTGTATCTCAAGGGGGCTAAAAAAAAATGGTGCAATAAAAGGACGAGAAGCGGAGCAGACAATGTTCATGAAGAAATAGTTAAGGTATGACAACCCAATCTAATTCTATTTTATTAAAGTATTTGTTAGGCAGGAGCATTCTAATAGGTTACAGAAAATAAGTGTAAACAAGGAATGCGTGGGTAAACAACTGACAAATGGAGGTAGTTCAGAAAGAAACGGACAGTATGAGATTATGTGTAGTTATAAAATATAGTGCTAAAAACAGTATTATGATGCACAAATGGCTGTTCCCCTTTTTTGTAGGCGTTATTGGAGCCTTTTTTAGATTTTATAATGTCTTGAGTAGGCTACGTTTTAAGCGAATTGTAGGCGAGACTCTAATTTACGGACGATCTTTGAACAAATCTTAATTGAACTTGAGAATATTAGTCAATCAGCAAACAGTAGGTATAGAGTAAAAATATATTATACAAAACCAAGCAAAGAAAGTGGATACACTACTTATAGGTGGTTCAAAAACTTTTCAAGTTTAGAAAGAGGTTGAGAGGTTCTAAAATCGTAATGCATGCAGTATGGGAAATCATCCATACGGCTATAGAATAGTCGGCGTCTGGAGCCTTGATAAAGTCTCAAAAACTCTTTCAGCCTTGAACACAGTTTCAATATTGTTCATGTGCACTCCGGTTGTTGAGTACACAAAGTGCCACTTGTGGATAACGACACCGTGCACATAACTAAGCCTTTGTAGGAGTCCTTAAGCTCTCCAAACATTCGTATATATTGTAGTACTTAGCTGCAGCCAGTGTTCGTGATGCTTTTATCATCCAGTTCGCAATAATTGTCCTAATTTACCTTAGTTAGGAATTATATATCAGCTATAATGCCAGAAATATATTTGGTCGAATGGATGAAAGACTTTCGCACCAAAATCCGAGATCTGTTATCTTATATCTAGTTGGTTCGTCCACAAATTATAGTCTCGCCGTTTTATTTGCTATAGCCGCTAAATTATCATGTTTTGTACAAAATTCCTTATGAACCCATCATACGTTGGCAGTAAGCACTGAAGTCGGCGCCGTAACCTTGAAATCTCTAAAACGCTTCTGATTGGCTCGTCCACAAATTAGAGTCTCGCCGAATTGTCCAGTTTGCATGTTAAAGGATTACTGGGTAGGAAGTGAAACCAATTCAACGTTCTAAACACGATATAATGAAGTTTTCAGAAAGATAAATCAGCATCAATACCATTAGTTCGTGACATTCCACTAGACCTTAAGGAGCCGTAATTTAACAAAATGTTCTGCCTTACAGACATGGGTGGATTGAAGTTATTTTCCCACCATCATGTTTGCTGGTCAGTAACGCCACCCTCCCTCCTTTCGTGATGTTAGGCTCTCTTACGTTTGTGGTAAGTATGCATACTGCTTTAATCAAAGCACATGGTTGGAATACACTGTCTCTACTAGTTCCATGTTACAAGCAAATCTGATAGTTAAAGCGTTGGTATTATGGGTTAGATGTCCACTTAGTATATCACACTGCTATGAAGATAACTAATGGTGAAAGATAAAAAAACAGGTTAGAATATATGTGGTTTAAAGATAGTAAGGACTAATAGCAAATCAAATCATATGAAAGAGTATAAAATTGAAAAATTTTTAGGGTAAGAAAAATAAACCATTGAACAACTCACAAGATTTTATGATCAACTTTGAGCTTCGTATGATCAGTCATAGTAAATCAGTATCCGTAAGATTAGTGAGTTGTCTGTCTACTTGAAACAGAAAAAAAGAGACGACACTTAGGAAGAATAATGTATATTTAAACAGTAGAGAGATTTGGGGACTGAAAATGAGGGGTAGGAGCATAAGGCCATGATTAGTAAACATTGAATAATAGGAAAGGGTAAACTATATGCTCTGTAATTTAGTCATATTCATATTAAGAACAGTCGGGCTCTTTATATTCTTGTTCTGTCTATATTTTAGGCGGTCCATAATAAAGTGCTTCATTGGTGAACGGGAGTTCAAGAAAAGATTGAAGCTTTTTAGAGTCTAGAAACAGGGTTATTAGCCTTTTGAGTCTGGCAAAAGTGTCACAGATACGGATAGGCATTGGCAACCTGCTCCACGACAAACTATACAGTACTGTAAAAAACTTACAACGCATTCGTTTCTGGTGTTTTACGGAAAGTAGTGTATATGCATTGTTTCTTAGTCTATGGGCTGGGTCATGAATCATAGTTGGACAGGAGGTTAGAAATGAGAGTCCATGTATCGCTTTGTAGAGAAATATTAAATTATTCTTTAGCCTACGGTGCCATAAAAGTTCTAAAGTGAGGTGCTTACATCTATCTGTGTAATCGAAATTCGATTATATTCTATTTTATTTTTGTTACTAATTTGACGATATATACATAGTCGTTTATTCTTGTTCTGCGTTCATAAACACGCCTATTAAAATATTTGTATATCTCACGTCTCCTTTATTTCTATTCCCTTATTTTCCTCCTTTCCTTCTTTAAACTCAATTCAACATTCCTCTCAATTACTCATAACCTGATTTATTATTATTCTATTATTACTACTCTCTTCTTTCAGATATGGCAAATACAATACTAACATTATTGAAACTTGTGTATTATTGCATTCTTGAAGAAACACGAAATGGTTTCTTCACAACACTTATGTACCCATAACTTGTTTGTGAATAATAATAATAATAATAAAGAGTAAAAGTCATTAAAGTTGTGGAATCAAGTACAATGTCTTTGAAGACGTCTTCGTGTACCGACCGGTATATAAAGATCTTTGGAGACCGTAGGTCTACAGTATTCTAAAGGTGCGATTTTGCTGATGATACTTCTGATGTTGAGATAAAATATATTGGTTAGTGTGTCGGTATCGTTTGCAGTAAAGAAAGTTCCCCAGTCAGTGCTTCTTAGGTGATTGTGAAAGTTATTCCAATCAACCTTGCGATAGTTTCTACGAAGTGTTGCGGTTTTACGTCTACCGGTTGTGGTTTTTATATTAAGGCTGCATATGACAATGTTATGATCACTACCTGGAAACGTTTTTCCAATATACACAGTATTGAGGGTGAGGCCACTGGTAAAGAATAAGCCCAAGATATTTCGATGTCTGGTAGGGCTATCGACATACTGAGTCCATTGTCCGAGCTCTAGACATTCTATAAATGATTCATAACGCTTAGGCGCCTTGACTGGGAACCAGGAAATTTCGGGCATGTTGAAGTCACCACTAATAAGCTTGCCTGTGAATGGAAGGGATGATGCTAGTGTGAATAGCTCCGATAGTATTGCTATGTCATCTATTGATGCATTAGGTCGACGGTAAACACAGCCGAACAGTAAGGTAACGGAATTCGACGGCTTTAATACAATCCACACCGAATCCTTCAGTTTGTTTAGTTCAGGCATATCACATAGTAGTGAGGTAAGGCTAGAGTGGGCGTAAATAAGGCATTCTCCGCCTTTTCCTTTCAATCTATCAGTTCTATATAGAAAAAAGTTGTCAAGAGATATACTTAGGTCGGAAATATTACTGTTAGTCCATGCTTCAGATATCATTATAAGTGATGGTTGATATATGGATACAAACATGACTAAATCCGTCTTTTTATTGCAGATCGATCCAGTGTTGATGGGATATATATTAAACGAATGGCCTACCAAGTTAAAATGAGTAAGAGTATCTCGAATCACGTCGTTGTAGCCCTCGCGTGTGTGAGGTGAGTTAGAAGTGAGGGATTGAATGTTCTTCAATAGCTCGATATTTTGATAGCTAGACTTAGTGGGAGATGTATCCAATGAGCTAATGAAGTTGATTGAGGAGTTTATCCAGGAGGAAAGGGTGAGAGTACTCTCTGATGGAAACTGTACGAGGGAAACGCGTTTATGTTTTGCATGTGGTTTGAAATAACTTGGACTATATGCTTCAACAGAGGTGTCACTAGGGGTCGTATTCCAAAAAAATCCTGTACAGGCCTACTTGAAGTGTATGGTTGTTTGCAAAATAGTCTTGGTGTTTAGACGCGTAGTCTCTGTTATAGTTATTTTCGTTGGCGTGAGAGTGGGCCTGTTGCGCGTAAGTGGAAGGAGTTGCGACTTCTATTATACGTGGGAGCTGTTTTTATGTGGTGGGTTGTTACTAGAGGGTGTGAAAAGTTTCCTTTCTGAGAGTAATTATAATTCTGATCCTGTAGAATGTAGATAGGATGTGGAGTGAGAAACCTAATTTTTACCATTCTTAATAATGGTTTTAAGCTCTAGGGGGTGATTGGAGTGATCAGCACTCTGGTAGTTTTTGTTGGTCTGTGTGTAAAAAGGCTTGTTACGCTGTAGCCCACCACCATTTTGCAACTTAGAGGTGATGATATTGACATTTGTGTACGATACGCATATTGTTCATTTGTTAAAGGTTCGACATTGTCAGGTAATGAGTCGTTAGTCATAGAAGTTACAGATTTGGACCTTTTATTTGGCTTAGAAGTTGGTGAAATTTCTCTTTTACTGGAGTTATTGACTATGATTTGAAACTGGGTGAGTACAGAGCTCGTCAAGTCAAATATAGCACCAGAATATTAGTAGTTGTTAAGTATTAACCTGGTCAATACAAGCATGAGACTATGGGTATATAATAAATTTTAGATCCATTTTAGACTTAAGTCCGCAATAGGAATATTATAAACTGGTAAGTATCCGTCAAAAAGTTTTTTATTTTTCAGGGTAAAAAGTACCCAATATACATGATAGGATGATAGTCTCCGTATAATACATTTTACAAATGAACAAGTCGAAGAATTACAAGACCATGTGAAAAACAGTTATCAATTTCAAATTTCGTTCGATGAATGCAGATAATATCAGTAGGATCCGTATTGTCAACATGACAGTTGGTGCGCTTCCTGGAGGTTGCGTTGCGACGTGCAACTGGTTACTCACGTACTTACTTGCTCACGCCTGTTACTCTCATTGGAGTATAGCCCGCCGACCAGCGTTATCCAACACGCTCTCCTGATCCTACGTTTCCAGTTCCATCCAATTTTTGTTCATTTCTCTCATATCTGTCTCCGTTTCTCGGCGTAATGTGTCTTTGGTCTTTCTTTTCTCCTGTGGCCTTGAGGATTCCATGTCAGGGCTTGTCTTGTGACCCGGTTGGGTGCTTTCATCAGTGTGTGTCCTATCCACCTCCAGCGCTTCTTCATGATTTCCTCCTCCGCTGGGATCTGGTTTCTTCTCTACCATAGTAGGTTGTTGCTAATAGTGTCTCGCCAACGGATCCGAAGTATTTTGCGCAGACAACTGTTAATAAACACCAGTGTCTTCTGAATGATGGCTTTCGTAGTTTTCCAGGTTTCCTCCACATAAAGTAGAACTGCCTTGACATTTGTATTGAAGATTCTGACCTTGGCGTTGGTTGACAGACAGTCGTTTTGAGTTCCAGATGTTCTTCATTCGTAAATATGTTGCTCTTGCTTTGCCGATCCGTGCCTTCACATCTGCATCAGATCCACCGTGTTCATCGATAATACTGCCAAGATATGCACTAATGATGGCGCAAAACAAAGCCACCGCTCCATATGCGTTATCAGTAGCATATCTTGAGATGGCTGAAAAAGGGTAGGAAAAAGAAAGGGCGAGAAGAATAAAAACATACGAAGTTCATGCATATTAAAATTGTGTCATTTGTTGTGAAATAGTGAGGGTCATAAAAACGATTCTTTGTGGCTTGTTAGCTTAAACAGCATTTTTTAAGTAACTTATCCACTAGACTTGTTAGAATAACAGGCTTGTGGTTAAACACGATCCGTCTCTTTCCGTAATCAAATAAAGGGCTAACTGCAACATCCTTACAATTCCTAGGGGGATGAATGTGAGAAAGACATGATGAACATCATGCTAAATGGCACTGAAATAATGATAGACCCGTCAGATATGTAGTTATGAGAAGTTTTGTAAGCAACGCCTTCATAATAGACTGCGCTGGAACGGTTTGCATAAATTCTCAGCATCGGCGAAATCTAACCCAGCTAATGTATCTGAATTTTCGTGCAATAATAATCGACAAATTCCATCACTACGTTTCGTTCTTCGTTGAATGTGTGGAAACAATCGTTTTTGGAAATTTAAAGTTTCAGATGACAAACGTCTTTCATAAGTGGGGTGAAGTATAACTATGGTCTTTTGATATATATTCCAGATTTTTCAGTATTCCCAACTAAATGGTTCGTGGCCTGTTAACAGGGACGACTCCCGGAAATATTTCCTACGCCTCGACATCTTTCGTGTTTCCTTGTCTATCCATGGAGAGCAATAGCCTACTTGTTGACCATGTGATGAACGGCAATGTTACGGATCTGAATACAGCTCTAAACCCATCTCATTCGTCTTCGATTAGTCTATCTACATTGACCGATCAGTATTTCGAAATAGTACATCTCTCTGTCAAACATATGTCGGTTCTGCGATGTATGCACTAAAGCATACTGAATAATGGTTGGCAGCAGGCTGACCCTGAACATATATCTGAAGCTGTAAGCTCTATCCAGTTGATGTGTGAAGCCGTGAATCTTTCAAAAGTGAGACAACGATAAGGTTTACTTCAGGAACAGATATGATTTGAGACAAAATCACCAGCAAATCACAGTAAGCAACGGTATATTCCTTCCATACTCACTAATTCGTTTATAGATTCAACTGCAAAACAAGCTACTTCACACTTACCGCTATCGCGAGCCTCTGACGTAAACAATTGTACACGAAAGTAATTTCTAACATATGATATTATCTGTTCTCCCTTGCAATTTTTAACTCCATCACTTCTGACACAGATATATACTATTACAAACAGAGAATAGCCTATACTCACATGAGCCACTTTTCTGACAACAATCATATCAGAACTGAATTCATCAACGATCATACTTGGCTCAGAAATCTTAGCTCTGAGACAACAATTGTTTGTGTAGCATACTTTACTGCGTGGTTTGAGAATCATTCGCAGATACGTAGGATGCTCATTCAAATATCGTATTCAAAAATGAGTGTGCACTTCTGTACATTTAACATGTCTTTATTAAATACCGAAATTTTTCAAAATGTTCAAAACTTATAACATGGGAAATTAGTTTTTTCACGGACGACAGTGAGTTGTTTATAACGCTTCACTCCCTCAACGCGAAGGGTCAATTAGTGATAATTTTCTAGACTTCTGACATATTATCGAGCGCACATAAAAAATCTGCTGGACGAAACCGGTGTTCATGTGTTGCGTCAAAAGATTCTGCTCAAATGGTTTTTAGTCATAATGGTTCGATCATAATGAAGTACTATGAGTCCTGAAAGTGTTGTAAAATTATTTCAGTAGGTTGGACATATCTCCGGGAAGATTCATAAAGTTTTTAATTAATCGTTTCATAACGCAACGTGAATTAATTAAACATGGTAGAAAAAGCAGACAGTGGTAACGACCTTCTCAAGATTCAAAACTTGGGTAACATTTAACATCTTATAGATCTTTGTCTATTAGTAACTTAGGAAAGGAAACAACATAGATTGAGCGTGAAATGTAAATGGCGTTTTAAGCCGACCCATGTTGGATGTATGAATGTCTCACGTGATCTATGGATAAGTTAAGGCAGTTTGGTTTTTATTCATATACATTCAACTAGTAATCTACACAATTGCTGACATCAAGTTGTGACCGACTACCGAAATATTAATGTTTTTCAGGGTTATTCACCATTAGAACTTAAATAAAGAATAAATTAACCGCCACAGTTTTAAAGCATATTTTTTATATTCAAAAATCGGATATGTGAGCCGAGTTTTAGGATGTCTTGTTCACAAAAACCACCCACACATTTACCTATATGACGTTGTGTGTCGGTTTGTTATAATGCACTAGCCATATTTGTACTCTCAATCCAAGACTGGTGCGGCGTTTTATATGATGTGTGTTTTAGGTTTTCGAATCCTCAATAATTCTTTTTTATTTACGATTACTCGATTTTTCAGTTGTTGTTTTTAAATCTATTTCTGTTACATGTCAATTTCAAGACTTGGTGGTCGTAGTGAATCTCAAGATTTCACTGAGTTGTTGGTTACAGTATACTGTATCACTATAGTGATACGTTTTTATTCGTTTTAGATTCATTGAAGTGTTAGAGCTGAAATCACACAACTTTACAATTTGTGTTACAACGAAATTGTCATTAGACAGACCGGAGCTTATTTGAGGCCAAAAATTACATTCAATGAAAGATGAATCCCGCCAACTTGCTATCAGCCGCAAAGTCTGGAACCACTAGCAGTATATTGGATTTTCTACGGAAACCTGTCAGCATTCTGAGGCTCGTATCCCTCGTAAGCACTTTATTTTACTTGAATGCCTTGAATAACAGTTGAAAACCTTTAATATATTTAAACACATTTTCACATCTCATAATTGCTATATTATTGTCAGCACTAAAACTTATTGATCATCTTCAACTCAGATAGATTATTTCACCAAGGTTACTTTTTGACAGAATGTTTGTAGCTAAATAATTCTGTCTACGCAGTTCAGCAATTTTAAGGAGGTGCTTGTGTCGATACAGGTAAGTTTACTTAATATCAGGAATGATTTCGAGTCTCACAGCCGAATACGCTGATGCTTTTACGAAAGTTTTTTACGTGCGGAACTTGTAAAACAGGCCAACACAAAAGTGGTAGTGGTTGAATGGAGCAATATATTTAATATTAGCTAGGGTTAGATGGACGTGATAATAAGGGGCCGACCTTCTAGATAAAAAACAATCACGTCCTAATTGGAATGTTTCAAAACATGGTCTCAAATTCGATCGCGCACCTCCAGATTTCATTCTGTTAAAACGAGAGATTTTTGTCGTTGTTGAGTATCTACAAAGCTATTTTTATTCGGAAGTTGATAACTTTTACACATTTAGTTAAGGTTGATTTGATTAACTTTATTGGTAATCATGGAAACAATAACTTCACAGAAACACAGGGTTATAACAGGCCAGTAGCTTGCTACGTAGTGTTTTTTCCCTCAATAGTTCTTTAAATAATATCAACCCTTGTCGACTCAGATAGTTAGTCATATATTATCATTCTTAGTATTGATTGACGTAAACTTAGATTGTGAAGAAATTGATAAAAATTATATGAGGATACGATTCCTTTCTCAGTATGTCAGAAATCAATAATGAAAAGTGAATTCATCATATATTCCACACGATGTTCTCATTTCATGCCTAAAATACAATCCGATATCTGGAAGTGTAAGTTTTTTTGAAATTGAGCACATTTTAATTATTTACTTGTCATAGTATTTTCACTGACCTGTACTTAGTAATCAAGAATTTTAATTATTGTACTTGGTCTTTGACTAGCTTGCTATATACTGTAACTTCCCTCTAGTGTGTTTGAATAATCCAGTTTCGGAAATTGATTTAATTGATAATCTTTTCAGTTTTAATGTAAATTGATTGCCATAAAATAACTACCGTTTTCATTACGCTTGATAGTAGGTCGTGCGTTGTTGATCCAGTTTCGAAGGAAACGGGTTCTGTATTGTTGTATGCAGCTTCATATTGTTTGTAGAAAAACATTTATGTATCATATAATGTACTCGAGCGTTAAATGATTGACGTTCAAGTCACAATGTCAGTATTTACGTGCATGTTAAACATTTCTCACCAACAACTACGTTTATGGCTTTTCATTTCAGCTAGTGTCTGTGATAGTCTTTGGTTCTATATCATCAGGCTGTTATACGCATCAAGGTGTTTGCATTTTTGGCACAACTTCTAGTGCTTGTAATCTCCCCGTTGCAATCGGCGTCTTTGCCTTCCTTGGAGAAATTTTTTTTCTCATTAGCGATTTTATGTTTGATTCAATTTCCAACATTAAAAGGCGGAAACATATTATAATTGGTGATTTGGGGTTCTCAGGTACGTCCTCTGTAAAAATTGAAATTAAAACATTATTTTAGAAGTTCATATAAAATATAATATTCCTTTCTAGGATGTATGTACCTGATTGATGAATAAATCAAGAAAGACAGAGATTTTAAAAGGAGAATACATTATAATAAGTGAAAGGCTTGAAATCATATTTTCTTACTAAATGACAGTTACGTATCCACAACAGATATAAGAGTAGCTCTTGATTAACCCGACTTGTTCTGATAACAAGATTTATCCTAATTAACGTTATAGGGTAAAATGATGCTGGATACCAGTTCTATAAAACATTTTTACCCCTTACGGTATCCAAAATCTGTTTTGTTAGCTTGTGTAAACCAGTTGATTTTGCGCTCGCTTGTTGTTTCTGTACGGTTCCAGGTATTTTTATATGTATGACGGGTGGTAGTTTAGCCACTTGACTGCACTAATTCTAACCAATTTGATTAATCTTGACTATTATAAAAATTATTATTAGAATGAGTGCTTGCGGATATTTTAGTGACTTTTTAATAGTTGAATTCATGCCACAAGCCACTATTCTAATAAAAGTCATCATATGCTCAATGGTGACTGGCTTTAAGATGAATATCCTGGAGTTCTAATGAGAAGTTATGACCAGTGTAGTCCTATCAGATCTACCTCAGACAATAGATGAGTGGTTGCGCAAGACCGTGGATCGATTGAAGTTAGACAATAACACCCTTAGACGCTGACACGGTGGTCTAGCGGTTGAGTGTTCGCGCGTGAGAACGAAGGATCTGGGTTGGAGTCCCGCATATGGAATAGTGGATGTGCACTGCTGAGTCCCATACTAGGACGGAAAGCCCGTCCAGTGCTTCCAGGTTTCCAATGGTAGTCTAGCTTACATCGACTCATGAATTCAACTATTATTAAATAAATGTTTATTTCATCAGTCTAGAGTTTTAAAAAGTCTGAAGTATTGTAATTCTAACGACCCTTCATCCTATAAGTATAACTGATTGGATAGTAAATCTACACAAGTCCTGCAATTTTATGTTCATAAAGTGTTTTATGCGTAATAATGTAGGTAAAGATCCTTTGGTGTAAAGCCTTGGTTTATACTTCTGATTCTCATTCGTCTAATGGACTTATTAGCCAAATTATCATCCAGTTATGTGTGTAAATGGTTATTCTAATACAATAGATTATTAGATTCACTCTGAAATCAAAATTTAGACATAAAACTCGTTTAGTAATTAGTTAATAGAAATTAGTTCAAGTGGACGTTCATATTATTACTAACGAAACTTAAAGTGACCATTTTGATGTTTTAAACATTACAATCTCAATCAAAGGGAATTCAGTACTATCATATTTACCAGGTTTTTCCAATGTAAAAGAAATTCTGCGACAAATGTACTAAACTATTTAACACTCTTGAAATAATCAAAAGTTATTTACTAAGGGTTATTTATAAACTAAAAGATATAAAAATCAACTCTAAAATTATCGAGTAAAGACAACAAGTCATACTTTATTCATTTATTTGGATGAAAAATACGTGCCAGATACAAACTAATAAACTAAAGCTGTTCGATGACATTAAGATTGTTAAATCAGAATCTCTAATCCAAAGGCGTAGAGTAACATGTATATTGTAGGAAACTTAAAGCAAAGAGTATTAATAACTCTTGAAAATCTTAAGGTAATCAACCATGACATTATTTCACGCTCAAAGCATTATATTATTAAGGACAGCTATGATCAAATATCTCTTAAGGGAATTTTCACTTGTCACTGACCTTTAGAAATGTTTTTTTTGAACCAATGTAGAAACCCAACCTTCAGCTACACAATGTGAGAGTAGATAGCAAAAAGTGACAAAGTATATTAATTAGGGTATATCTTATTCAATTATACCAATGAACACCTAAATTCGTGTAATATTGTTGTCATAATTTTAAATCATTTAGCAAATGAATATGTAACAAAAATATTTTAAACTTGATATCCGAACAATAATTAAATCTTGCATGAGTAATGTGAGCTGAAAAATCCATACTGGATCCCTGTATTGACACTGAAAATCTATCAGTAACTACGTCGAAAATTTACTCCACAGCTAATATAGACCACTGTTATTTACACTAGAATCCTTCTATTCCAGTCATACAATAGACAAACACCAATCAACCTTTGGGTAATAATTTGTTTTTGATACTTCTCTAATTGGTACTGATAATTTGCACGATTTGATCAGGTTTCCAGGAATGTTATTCTGTTGATTGAGCACTGAAATTTATTTGATCATGTTCCCAATGTGGAAATGTTGGACTTTTAAAATAACTGTTTCCGTAAGATCTTATCAGATTATTGGTTAAAACTCCAATTCAACATTTAAAGAACATATTTAACCGAATTACTTTCCATTTTTACTAGCAGACATCGGGACAGACGTATTCTAGTAATAAATAAAATAACGTAGTTAAGTAGAACAACACGCTATGAGAGGGTAATGATATCTGTAAATTAAAACCTACAAGAAAATGAAAATTCGGTCATTGGAAGCACACATTTTTAATTATCGTTTTTGGCGGTGAAGTTTTGATTGTAAAACTTTAGAAACTACGTTATTCAGTCTGATTTCCTTTCGCAGGTCACGAAATATTGTTTTCCTTTACAAATCAGGGTAATCAACAGCTCCAGAAAATTAGGTAGGACTGAATTTATGTAGTCAATTTCAATTTTATTGAAGAGGCTTTAAATGTTGGTCTACTTTCTGCAGGAGTAGTTTATGACAAATAACAGTCCACTGTTTATTGTTACACGTTATTCACAGACTTAGAAATCAACGTTAACAAGCAAATATTTCAACTTGAAACGTAATAAAGGGCTTCCACAAACTCTACGCTGGAAATCCTCCCTCAAAAAGGTGTGAATATATGATGATTGTTATTATTCGTTCATATCTTTATTTATATGCCCTTAATTCTATGTTTACTAAATAATGTCAAAGTTTATATAGGGATGACACTCATATCCGGTTACCTACTATCGTAGATGCAAATTAGAGAAGGTGTGCATTTATCAGATAGTTTTAGATAGATATCTCATAATTCACTGGCTTTATTTAATCATAGTCAAAATTTACCAAATGCCTATAGTTGTACATGAAGATCAGGTTCAATATTAAGATCGTTTTTCAAATTATCTAAGTTGTCTGATTGAAAAGTACAAATTATTCGGCTGAAGAAACTTTTCTTTTAATGAAAACAATATAATTTACTTTGTAGTCTTCATATTTGTCTCTTTAGTTATGCAAAGGGTTTTTCTCCCTCGTTTTACATTTAAATTTTTATCTTTCGATAGTGTAACAAGAAGACGAAGATTATCAGAACTATCGAAATTTATCAAATGGACTAATTGCTTTAAATTTTTATTATTTGTCCCCTTGCTTAATTTAATATCATATTTATTAGCAATATTTTTCGTAAAGACAAATAATATACATTTCGAATAAATAGGTTTGTGGACATTTCTATGGTTTGTGAGCTTTTGCTTACTTGCTAACAAATGGACAAACACATCTGACGAATGGCTTGGGCAACACAAAGTGGAAGGATGGCAGGAAAGTAATGCTCGTTCAGCGATTGTCTTCTCCTTCCTGTCGATTGCAATTTGGGTAGGTTTTATCTATTCATTCAAATAGCTGAATTTAATATAAGGTTACTTTTTAGAGATATTCAAACAGCTATCTAGTTCAATGAGTCATAATACACTTTATTACTTGCTAAAATAAAAATTGTTCTCGAAGTTGTTGTTTGCAAAGCCGCATAATTTTAGTCATTTTGTCATATTTCATAGTTTACATCACAAATTGATCTTAGTTGGGTAACCATTGAAAACCAAGAAGCACCAAACATGTTTTGTCTTAGTATAGAATACATTAGCAGTTCACATTCACAACTCCACCACTGAGCGTTTCCTTGACTTTCGGGTCTTGTATCAAGCGTCTGACCATTGGATGCTGATTCAGTGGTTTAAATGGTAAACCTACGTCATGGGAATTTAAGGTTCTGAAACTCGATTCTCGATAGAGTTTAGAAGAAGGACTCCTGAAGTATGCCATACTAGGACAAAACAACTGTCATTATTTTTCAGTGGTTATCTGAAAGTTATCAATCCGTGATATAAAGCATAAAATTTAATGATCTCCACCCACCCATTGTACTAATGCCTCGCAATATGTTGACATTCATTCACTTATTAATAATAAATAAATATTAGTCTAATATTAAAAGAAAATATCTCCAATGCAATGCATGGAAATCAAACATTTTACTCGATTTTAATTACTAGAGAATTTACTGACGAAGAACCAGTTTCTAAATACGAACAGAATAGTTCAAATTAACTTTTAACATTTTGATATTATCAATCTTGAACTTCATCATAAATTGCTTCTAATTTGATTTATTCATTTATTTTAACACATTGGTATTGGTACAAGGATGCACCAAATACATATGCGCCACACGAATCTCAATTGATTTGTGTGAGGGCTGTGATACTGACCGGATGCCCAAACCGAAGCAGGTGGTTTTCTTAGGCGGCCACACCCCGAGCCTTCGACCTGAACGTCTGACCCACAAGGCAGTGGAGCATCGTAAGGAGATGCAGTCCCATGGTAGCCGGTCACCAACGATTGGTTCATACGCCATTTGTTCCTTCAGGATACTGGAGCCCATGTGTACCATTGGTTTGGGGTCTGGTTAAAGCGCCGGACATTCGCTTTTCGTCCTCTCATTTTCGTAAACAACACCCCCGCCACGTGAAGGCAGCGAGTAGGACTTCCCTGGCAGAGGCTATATACGCGTGGCCATGTGAGAGCATTTCGAGAGGGAGAGCAGACTCTCCCCACTCTCAGCCGTACCAGGGCATTTGGGGGCAATTTGACTGATATGTTCATTCTATAGGAAATAGTCGGAAAACATTTTTAAAGAAGGAAACCTATAACAAAGATTTTTAGAATATAAGAGCTTTAATTGGTATCAATCAAAAATATGTCTAATTTTTATCATCGAAACAAAATTACATACATCCAAGAACACTAGACTAGAAAGCGTTGAACCCATGATTTTAATTATAAACAATCAATAAGATATAGAAGCATGAGGATTAAATTAAACATACTGAAACAAATTTAAACAACTGAGTGCTACAACCAAAAAGTATAGTTTAAATATCTGGTTCATGAATAACTTCCACAATTGGATCATTTGTAGAAATGAACAACTGGTTATTATAGAATGAAATCCTTGTTCTGTTTGTTAACAATATCATTTTAATTGGATAGTCTAATTAATTGCAAGTCTCAATTTATCATCGAACACCAATTGCAACTGATTTGAGTGATCATTTGTTAAAATATTCTCATTGTATAGTAGCTAAATAATTTTTATTTGACAAGAAATAAAGACAACTTAACATAGAGAATTCTAATCAATGGATTTCTTTTGTTGTTTATTATTTGTCGATTTTAATTTCATTTGAATAAAGGGTGGAATCACATTTTTCGCATTGCAACGATTTCGAATAGGCCAAGCTGGTCTCACTCCAGAAGAGGGACTAGGTGAACCTGGTTCAACTATGGATCCAAATACTGGTGTTCCAGGTCAGCCATATCCTGGTATGATGTCTGATCCGATGAGCCAGCAGCAGCAACAACAACCTTATGGTGGAAATATTCAACAACCACCTGTAGGTGGTGTCGGCGGTCAATATTATGGACCAACCTATTAACAAACTAAAGGGAGTCCTAATCTAGAAGTTTAACAGCAATTATACTATTCTTTGATCTCATTTGATTTTATGGTTTTAAGTTAAAACGTGATTGAATTTTGACTTCTTATGTGTAGTTGATGTCGTTATTGTTATTTATCATTCCATCGGTTATTATTATTCTGAGTTCTTTTTATATCATTGACTTGATTTCATTTTTTATTTATATATTACTCTACTTCTTTCATGACTGACAATAAGGTCAGGGATGGGAGGGCGCGAGTTAAACAATCGCAGAGACAAATCCATATCGTTAGTTTCAACTAATGTTTCTCCTCCGTTCTGTCAGACATTCCATTAAACTTTGATACATTACCTTGTGAATTTATATTTAAAGCTTTTTCAAACATATATATACTCATATTTCTTGTTTCAGTGATGTTGTCCTTTTTATGTTCAGTTGCTTTTAGTCGTATTTAGCATAATATTTGAATATATAAACAAATATGCAGAAAAATGTATATCACCACCAATAAATAAATAAGACTTCTATTGAATTTTATGCTATCTACAATAATGGCGACAAACATGTTGGTCCCAGTGGTTGTTAGCTGAGTTATTGATTATATATATACATATATTTAAACCAGCAATGTTGACTATCCAGTTACTTCTTGAGATTCATATTGAAAAAAATATTTATATCGTCAGTCCATTAGTTTACTATTCAACAATGCGAGTTAATTCATTACTTCGTCATCCTTTCCGCATATCTGGGCAAAGGGAAAATTGACTGAAGATCTTTAGAAACTCCCTAAATGAACTTGAAAATTAAAACAAACTTATAGCCAGTCAAAATGCAGGTGATATAATCAAGTAGTTAGTTATGTAATATCCCGCAGAAACGCAGGAATTCAAGGTCACAAGTTAGGGTTACAAACTTGGATTAGGAAAAAGAAATGGTCAGGAATGCCGTGTAGCCATATGGATCAACAAATATGCATCTAGTTTTGTTCTAGATAACAACCTTTATGTTCCTTCAGAAAAATAACAAATTATTGTCCTGTAACTTCAGTCTTCATAGGTTGTCGATATAAAATATTTTAACGGAGGTTTGTTCTATGAGCTAGTAGACTTGTAACTGAAGTTTTTACTGAACATGTCGTTCAGAATATCATCACTTGTTGTTGCTTTACTTGTATCTTCCGATTGTTATTTAGGACTGCAATTGATCAGTCTTATGTTGGCAAATGTGCATCCTGTGCGGATTACTTCGATATAGACTTAAGTCACAAGCTTTTTAAGCATCCTAATAACTGATTATTGGTAATTTTTATTTAACATTTAGCAAGGTACAAACTATCCACCACTAGATTTTGAAATCTGATTGGTTTGTTAGTATAGTATACATTTGGAAAATAAATGAACCTAATAATCATCCCGTTTGTTTAATTATCAATTCACAACAACTCATTATGCACATTTATTTGTGTAGAGCCATTATGACAAGTTAATTTATTAATCAATCAAACTGCCAGTCAAGGTCTCAGCCTACGTGTCCTCATCTGGACCATATGTACAAATTTATGTATACCAATGATTTATGTACCTAAATATTCGGCTCTGTCAATTATAGCTTTCTAGTTGTTTCTCACTTTCACTTATATGGGCAGTTGAGTAAACATATAAGAATCGGAGGTTGACGATCATAATAAAAATTTAGTGGTACTATCCTACTATCTAACTTGAATTGGTGTTAGAACATGAAATATATTGGTTTCATGGTTGAGTACTGCAATTATTAAACCATCATCGAAAATTAATACACGGAACTATTTCAAATGTAACCACTTTTTAATCTAAACATTTAAATTTTCATGTAGTTTTCTTATAATTCGTAAATATATTGAACGAAAAACTAACAATGGTGAAACAAAATGAAATCACTCTGCTAACAAAAATAATACATGTGTATCTTGTAGATAATTTTCTTTGAAGAGATTAAGAATGATACAAAACTGAAAGTTTGAAATAAAATATCCATAAATTTATCTATAAATATCCCATACAAGTAAACTACCTAATGCTCCACCATTTGCTGGAACAGATGTAATTAGAAAATGAGAATGTTTTGTAAATGTACATGATCGAATTAGTCTGGATTGTTGATCGATATTAGGTCCATGTGGTTGAGTTAGTGTTGTAGAACTCCACTCACCAATTAAACTCCCTTCATTTAGACTACCTAAGCTAGGAAGATAACCTAAAGATTTTATTTTAAGTAGATTATTTTTGAAATACACATCAATTAAACGTATTTTACCATCCCATTGACCAACTGCTAACAGACGGCCATCATCACGCCATGCAAAACATGAAATACCAGTAATACAATTATCAAGTGATTTATCAATTTTAGACAATTTAAAATAATTTGACATTTGAGAATCGAATTCCAATTGTACAAAGGCTATGTTTCCATTGACCGATGTGTCTGTATCACAACTATCCACACTAGGTCCGCCCAAAACAACGAATTTGACATTTGTTTCCATTCCATTTGTACTTTCCGTACATAATTGTTGTCTAAAAACAGGTTGAATAGAAAGTGTCATAATGGGAATAGATTGACCCAAAGGATAATTAAGCACACTTAATATTCTACCATCACCTAGCAAAATCAAGTGCCCAGATTCGAAGCCGGCCAAAAGGATAGAATGTATTTGATTTATTGAGAAAGTTTTTTCAATTCCTTTTAATGTCATACACATGCCTAGATTTGTAACATTTTGACAAGAAGTTTGAATAGAATTAATTGACTGCTGACAAATAAATACAAATTGAGGTAATTGGATTATTTCGATAGACGGTTCTTTGTTGGATGTTGAAGAACTATTATTATCATCATTTGTTTCTTCTTGACACAAATGGGCCAAGAAATAAACATCCGCAGAGCTGTTGATGTTACTACTATTCTTTGTAGTAAATGCACGCCATAAATCGGAATTGCAAAATGAGATATCATATGTATGAAGTTCGCCAAAAACTGAAACACAATACAAAAAGAAAGCAAGAAAAAACATATACAGTTTGACCGAGAAAATAATTTTGGGGGGAGGGGGAAGAAATTATGAAAACTCACAACTTAACGATAATATACAAGCCTGATGTGCGATATTGAGTCACAACAATGAATGACGATAAACAATATAACCAACAGTTGATATTTGAGTATGCAAACAATCAGATCATAATGTAACGCAAGGATTACACTCTATTTATGTAGTAACTAACGAAAATACTCCATTGTTTATCAGAAAGGTGGAGTGACATGCACATATACTATTCAAAGCCTTTATAAAAAGGGATTATTGCTAACGATAGAATCTAAAATCCGCGTTTCATCCTACTTAAGACCGGTCAGTCGGATCTACCTAGATCCCGGTGTGTTGACGTTTACACTGAAACTAGGACTCAGTACTTTTCGTATCAAGGTGATTAATAAAAAACCGAATTCCAATCATCTGAGGTTTTCTGAAGCTATATCGACCAAACGTCTGAAACCAGATTTATATATTCAGAAAGAAACAATAATGAATTTTTCTTTACCTTAATATTATTACATTCATTTTATTGCATCATCCTTTATTTCAACTCTTCCTCAATTTTTGATTACATCATTTTCATTTCTCCTCAATCCATAATTTAAATTGGCTGAATTCAACTAATATTATTCTTTATTACCATTTATCTGTTGTTTTTTTTGTTTAGTTACTTCATTATGCAACCATCCAAAGTTTATTAAATTTATGAATGTTAATCACTATTTCTAATGTTCCAGAACTTTCTCTCTCATATTTTATTTAGCTAAAACGATCTTATTAACATTATTGGAATCTTTGAAACATATTCATTTTTAATCACCTTCTTATTTATAAGATGTTAGCAACTGATTTAAACCTAAAAAAATAAAATCATTTCATATTATTTTGTACTAATTTTCATTTATGCTCTCTTCAATACTTAAAATAGTAAATCACGATCTGATAGAATCTAATCTTATAAAATGAATTTATTCAAAGTAATTAACCTGAAAGTTGGAGAATAGATCTAGTTGAGAAATGCTAAACATTTATCTAACAAATAACAGTATGTGAATTACTCACCTTGATCAAGAGGTTTAAACACTTCAGTCGTATCAAATTGTAAATTGCTTAAATCCCAGAAACGTATAAAGCCATCACGACCATGAGATATTATTACACCATAATTATTGTTATTATTGTTTCGAGGCCAAAAATGCAAACTTGTAATTTGGTATCCATTATGCCCAATCCATTGACGTAATGGACGATATTTTTTGATTGACCAAATAACTAACCAGCCATTCAAGTGACCAGATACTAAATAATTATCAGATATTGATAAAATATATGTACATGGACCAATAGAATATGAAGTGATAGGATTATTATTTATATTAGAATTTGGTTGCGCAGGTATTAATATATGAACTGGTTCCTAATTATAACAGGGAAATAGGAAATAAACAAAAGCATTAACGAATATAGTATCAGAATATAATAACAAATTATTTGAGTCTCATACAAGTGTTTCTTTTCGCTTATATAGCATTCAAGATAAGATAATGGCTACTAAATTGGAAATAAAGCATAATTTAAGAGAGCATTTAAAAGACAGCAATTGAAAACCTACAGTAATCGAACGATATAAGCTTATATGTAATTCACTTTTTCTAGATTCTGTAGTTCATATCCATAAATGATTTAAGAATAAATGTCTTTTCTTAATTAATAGCAGTTAGACATTAATGTTCAGTAGCTGACAATTTCCTAACTAATACATACATAAAAAGGAATAGGTCTGACGGATGTTAATTATTGTATACAATCATCTAAATTGCATCACGACTGAATCCAGTAACATTTTTAACATCAACTAAAACTTATCAGCTGGTTGGTATTGGCAGGTGAAACTCTGAAGTCAATGACGTTGATGATCATCAGTGAACCCAATGTTGCTGATTCATTCCCTGGGTCAGATTCGAATATTTATAAATGGCTAATCACTAGTGTTGGAGATAGTTGAAGGTATGCGAGAAAGAACTTTGAAGATAAATCTCAACATAGTGCTTTTGCGTCACTCAGGTTAATAGCCACATCGCAACTTGACCAAAAAAATTAGGTCAGCATTTAAAAGGACGAGACAAACATGATATTGATCACTACTCAGTGATTAATCAGTAGTAAATATATTAGTCCAACAGCAAGTCAGTCGCAACTCGAATACCTTACTAGCAAAATCTCAGGATGTAAAGATGGGTGACTTGGGTCAATAAAACTTCATGGTTCATCAGTTTCCTTATGATTGCAGGTACATATTGCCGATGAGTACCGACTAGCAAGGAACCTATATTCACAATCCTCTTCCAACTACCTCCAGCCGCTTAGCATAGTCTCTGTCTATCTCCAACTGTTATTGGATTTCGCGGTCAAAATGATGGATGAACCGACGTCCATGATTTAAGCTCCAGGTTGATTCGATACATATGAAGTACAAATGTTTTAAAGGATACGTTAAATAAACCCGTTATTTAAATTTTGTTATCAACATTCGTTTGCTAAACACTAATAATCTGATGTTGTTAGTATATAAACAGTTCAAAACATGTAGTGAGGTTTTTAAAATAGAAAAGTATGAAGGAATGATTATTAAGACCATCTATGGATAGCTCAAATAGTGGAGTTTAACCATGATGGGGCAGTTATTAACTAATTCTAAAGTGGTTGAGAAATATCGAGAAGTGATTGAACTTAACCAAATAAATCATTGGATAACAACCCAATATTTTAAATATTAAGCACTTGCCGAGATACGTTGAGGCCACAGGTTGGATCCAATGTGTGGTTATGGACACAACCATAATAGGGCAAACGATACCCCTTCAGTGCCCCTTTGTTTTCGGTGGTTGTGTAACTAAGGCTAGTTCATGATGTTAACCATGAAACTAAACTATCTCTATAAATCCCTGATAATAATAACCATCTTTATCTGTTACCAGATGCGTTGTAACAAGTTGATAAATATTAACACTAATGAAAATACTTTACTGAACGGTGATTATCGATTTTGAAAGTAAACTATCTATCGTAATTAAAAAGATGAGAATTTGGAATTGTTAACCGAATGGGAAAAAAGCTCGTTATTTTAACTTAAAATTTATCAAAACAAACATGTACAAACGAGACCAGAAGAAATAGGTTAAAAGTGTTTACTTCAAAGTATAAAAAAAGTACCTCTCAGTAAAACTTCAGGTGAAACGTCATATTTTTTAACTCTCTAATTTATTATTTCGATACAGTTAGCTTTAGACCAATGAGACAAATGGTATTTACTTAAACAATAACACACATGACCACTAACTACGAGTGAATAGCCTGATATTTATTGGTCCATGTAGCTCTTCTATCACAGGTAGTTGATCAAAACCCATTTGTTTCCTTGTACTATGACTTAAAATATCTTATGAAAAACTAAATCAATTATAAAATCACAACGCATCATAAATAGATCACAGATCTACGTCACTTACGATAAAAAAAAAGCTGGGTGAAAGGTGCTTAGTTAATCATTAATGATGACTTATGAACGGTAGAATATCTAGGAACAGCTAATGATTTAAATGAAAGCTTACAGTTATGGAAATCGATAATAAACCTAAAAGAAATACTTAATGAACGAACAATGATTATTCAAGCATATCTAAAACCATATCACAAAAGTAAAAACAACATGGATTCCTACTATCGACTCAGTAATCGGTTTGTTTTGTCTTCTCTAATGAGATAAATTTACAAGTGGTTAGCTGTTTAATCGATTACATAACATGTTATTAATCGGCTAACAAATTATTGCCCAGTCTTGTAATTTTCTTTTAAAATTATACTATCCCTTCAATATTAGGTAAAATAAAATAAAAAATAATCAAAGGTAATATATGACAGTAATAATACAGGATTACAACAAAATAAAAAAGAAAACTACAATTTCAAAATATAACGGATATTTTTATTTGCAATTATTATTAAGAAAACAAGGCGAGGGGAAGTACATATATAAAAAAATATCCTAATCATTTATCAAAGACGATAAAGAAAAAAAAACAAAGAATATAACACAAAATTATTATTATTGTTATTATTAACTCATCAACCAGGTTTAGATTTATATAATTTGAGTATCAACTACACTCTAAGTATGAGGATTAGTGATGCTACTATTAGGCTAATTAAAATGAAGTACATGGAGCAAAGTTCGAACCCATGACTTGCTGGTTGAAAGACAAATCCCTTAACCATTGATCCACTACTCCAAATTATAACAGGATCAGTTAAAGATTATAACACAAGTACAAATGGAATGAAAAAAAAGGCAAATTTTACTTGAGTTAAGATATTCATAATAATAAAAAAAATTATGCTATTCAATAGTAATAATAATAATAATATTCAAATGGTTAGTTATAAACAGATGTATGGGGAATAATTTATTGTCTTTACAATTTAATTATTTTCTATTTGCATATATGAAAGAAAATATTTTTAAATTTTCCATTATATAATAATGATAATAATTTTAATGCTTGCAATTTCGTTTATTTCTTTATGAGTTCTTCTTTCACCGAACATCCTTTTTACCGAATGAAAATCCTGATTTACCTAAAAGAAAATAATAATAATAACAATAGAAACACAAGGTTAGAAACAAACAAATGGTTTACTAAAACCATTGAAGAAATAATTGATAATATATGAAACATATTTCTCCAACCAAATTTCATATTGAGATCATTAGTCGATTAAAGTTACAGAACCAATGAAAACCTGGAAGCATTGGATAATCATTTCATTATAATATGAGACTCTTCAGCAGTCTGCATCTTCGACTCTGAAACCAAGAACTAAACCCAGAACCTTCGATGTGTAACTTCCTCAAACATGACACGGTCCATTTGTCAGGGTTCCTCACTAGAACTCTGTAAATTTCCTCACAAAGTTAGTCATTCGTGAGCGCGATCTCCAAAATCATATGGTGATCATTATTACTGGCTCACTTCTATTCTGGGAGCTGATCGACTACATAAATTCAAGATTATACTATGAATGAAGGCATTAAAATACAGTCAATTATAAACAACGTAAAGTCATATACAAGTGTGTTGATCCAAGTAGTAATATTACATCTTCACGACCAAATAAAACTAATAGAAGTATTATTAAAAGAAATCAAAGCAATCATAAAAAGAAGGACTAAACATTGGTATATGTTTTGAAAAGATGGAATGGAAAGGTATACATGAAGAGATTAGGCTATTCAAGTTCCAGAGGAACAAAACAATTGAATATGAGCTGCTTGATTATGAAAAGTTCTGAGTCATGTCATCCAACGTCTCCAATCCATTGATCACGATTGTCACGTGGATCCCAACCAGGTAGTTTGTATCTATAAACATGTCTAAGATCAACAATTAAGAAATTGATGAACTGATTATATGTTTTAGTTTGTTTGCCCCTAGTTTTCTTCCAACATATTCTTACACAAATAATTATTACCTATCAAGGAAAGGGATAACACAAATCCTAACCATTTCGGTCGGTTGAAATTCACAACTTCAACATTGCTTAATCTATGTTGAAATTGAACACAAATTACTATGCTGTTAATATTTGACAGTGCTGATGAAATTATCAAAATTAATTATCACTAGGCATACTAGCGAAGGCCTCTTTAAATGAATCCATGTTTAATTCGTAATAAAACGCTTTTTTCATATTTACGAGTATTTAATTGTGATTTATTCAATTACAGTGAAGATCACTAAATTGCTTATTTGGATGATGTTTTGTTTATGTGATTATCCTTTAAATTAAAAACCATTAAAACTAATTTAAACAAAAAATTCTAAGTTCTAATATATAGTTTTATGATGAAAGTTATATATCATGACAAATTTGAAGAATAACTTTTATCTTCTCTATTATGCATTCAATTCCATATAATATATAATGATAACATTTAAAGACAAAACACTGAACTATTGTTTAGTAAACAACTCTGTGTTGGGTATTCACAAATATCTCTCAATGAAATGTCTAGAAGGCTAGAAAAGGTTAGAAATGTTTTATTCAATCAGCAATGAATAGAAGCATCTTAGAAACATAGAGAAAAATGAGAGATTAGGCTCTGTTTAGATTGAATACCTATTTATGATATTATATTTAGTATATTTATAGACGTTTCAAGATAATCAAGCTCATACCAAAAGGTATAAATAAACTTAATTATCTGTACAGAGAATAACTTTGAAGTAAAGCTTTCATTCATATTTCGCACCTTTTCTCTATCATTCGACTTCAAGTGTAAAAGTGGTATGAGTATACAAGAAACGGTTTGGGTAGTCAGTAACAAGGGTTCAAGTAGAAGACTTATCATTCAGAACTTTATGAAACATAATGACTTATTTTAATAACATACAAGGTTCTTTAAGGATAAATAAGACTCCGAACTAATTATTATCCTGAATGAAGGCCTGTATACATCCAGATATCATGTCAAGTAGACAGAATTTCTGAAAATGATTTCAAATCATCACATTTTTGACAGATTTACAGGAAATTTCATCTAAATGATCACACGGACCGTAGTTTTCCCAAAAGTAACAACAAAGAAGCGAATGAAGAGATGAAATTAATTTACACTCTTTCATGTGGTTTATCAATAATTATTAACACCATCCAAGTAAAATTTAAATTTATCGTCACAAATATATCATGGATCTAAGATACAATGATATTAAATATAATCATCATATACAGAATAATATGTTTTAAGAGGAACCTTGAAAAATAACAATAAAAGGCTTCATATGCAAAAAAAGCTTGACAAAAAACGACTACTTAAAACTGAAAAAATACGTAAAATTTATCGATTTACGAACATTTCTACATTGTAAATTGATTCAGAACGAGATAATCAGAATGGTTAGGACTGAATGGACTTAAATGTCATCTTATTTTTCTCATCACGGAAGTATGAGGTTAAAAACAGCCCTAAAAATACTAAAACTCATCTTAGCCTATCGATTCTCATCTTTAAAGATGAGGTCTTAAAAGTGCTAAGCTAGCACATCAACAACCACAGAAAAATTGCCGTAAGTTACCGGCTCCAAACAGTTGTATTTTAACTATATGGTTACGAACCCAGGTTGTCAAGGCTATCCTTTATCCAGTTTTTCTTCAGATACCTCAAGAAGTATATTTCAACGATTTGGGCAACCAGAAAATGACCTCCCTTATGTCTTTAACATCACTCAGGATCATTTCATTCATAATCATCATTTTTTCAACAAAAAAATAGAAACAATGCACTTCAACATGTGAAACAAAGAAAAACACAACGGCACTTGACACAGCAGGAACAAATGCAAAACTTTTAGCCTTATGTAATGAAGCATAAAAAGTAAAATAGAGATTATACCATAGTACATATACACGTGAGTGTAATCTCCTTAGGTATGAAAAGAATCAATGAAAAAAATTCTGTGTATATATCTACAAAAAAGGACACACATCGGGAGCGGAACACTCGTCATCAGTAGGATCTGATGATCATTGCGCTATATCAAAAATTATTTGACGTTGAAATTGTACCAATAAACGCCAATGCAGTAGTTCTAATGGTTAAGAGTTTGTCATAACACCTAAAGGTGCTAGGTTCTACTCCTTAACTGTTAAGTTTACAAGACTGAATGATTGTACGGTTAGTATAGCAATGTTTTGCCGTCAGAAATATCTATAACGACTAATTTTATGGCCCCCGAATGCCCTGGTACGGCCAAGAGTGGGGAGAGTCCGCTCTCCCTCTCGAAATGCTCTCACATGGCCACGCGTATATAGCCTCTGCCAGCGAAGTCCTACTCACTGAATTCTCGTGGCGGGGGTGTTGTTTACGAAAATGAGAGGACGAAAAGCGAATGTCCGGCGCTTTAACAAGACCCCAAACCAATGGTACACATGGGCTCCAGTATCCTGAAGGAACAAATGGCGTATGAACCAATCGTTGGTGACCGGCTACCATGGGACTGCATCTCCTTACGATGCTCCACTGCCTTGTGGGTCAGACGTTCAGGTCGAAGGCTCGGGGTGTGGCCGCCTAAGAAAACTATCTGCTTCGGTTTGGGCATCCGGTCAGTATCACAGCCCTAACACAAATCAATTGAGATTCGTGTGGCGCATATGTATTTGTTGCCTCCTTGTACAAATGCTTATGTGTTAAAAATAAAATAAAATAAAAAAATTTTTAGCTTCATAATTCTAATTCTTACGTTTTCTCGTTGAAGCTATGTGATGTAAGTAAACACCGTAATCCCCAATCTCAATCTTTATTGATTCTCAGTTATTAATTAGTTTGGATTTTATTGTTGTTTTGTTCTATTTTAAAAAGACTCATTATGCAATGAAATTTGCTATCTATACAACTATCCAAAACTTTCTTGAGAGAAAAACCTGTTTCCCTCCTATTTATTGAGTTCAGAGTTAATACATTGCATTTTCATCAAGCTCTTGAATGGCATACTAGGCTTGTAGCAATAATACAATAAAATCTCAATTCCCATCTTATCAAGTGTGGGGCTCAATAATTATGTACCATTCAAATGAACATCTATGATGTGAGATACACAAATTTACAACTATGAATTTCTGTTCACTAAATTACTACGAGTACTAAAATGATGATTTATTGATTTAAATATGTTGATTCGCTTGTACCCAATCTCTCACTGCAACCCAAAGATGAATCAAGTGGTGATGAAATAACATCACTAGCCTTTAAACACAAATAATCGAAGTTTGTACCTTTTCATTCATAATCTGTATGTAGTAGTTCCAGATAAAACATTTTTTAAGGTGCAGATAATAGAAGATAACATTTTAAAATTAAAGACGTTGAACAGATTCATTAAAATTGATTGTAACATGAAGACAACCTAATCATGATGGTTATATTGTTTGTTGTGTAAAGCCCAGATTATAATTTGTTTTTTATTTGGACTGATATGAGATACAGAAAACACTGCAATGTTTAAAAAAATGATGGTTAGAATTACAAACATTGATTTGTTGAAAAATTCAGTGAAGCATTTGGGCGCCACTATTTACAAGAGTTAGGAATTAGATGAATATCAATAAAACAAAATGATCCCAAGAATATTACTCATTATATAAAGCTGTGTTTAGTTATAGTATGAGACTCAACAGTGGTGCGCACTTACAACCCCACTTAAGATCAAACCCAAGACCTTAAGGTCTTGGAGTGAATAGGGAAATTCAAATCACTAAGTTAGGGTACGATAATCCCCATTTCTAATTATAATTAATTCATGACAAAGAGCCTCAATGTTTTCGATGATGACTGCATCATTATGAGTTCTATCGATCAAAAACTAGCACTATTAAAAAGCTATTGACTAATTTCATGTGACCACTGGAAATCGACCATGCCGGGAATGGGGCATTTACTGACTAATTCTAAAATGGTTGAGATAAATCGAGAATTAATTGAAGTTAAACAAATAAACTATTCGATAAAAACATGGGATTTTAAGGGTTAAGCACTCTCCAACAGATCTAAAGACAATAGATTCGGTCCGAAGTAGGCTTATGGATAGGTGCTATGGGTCCCATACTGAAGCGAAATATCCCCGTCCAGTGTTCCCTGGTCTTCAATGGTTGTCTGACTAGGACCGATTTGTTATGTAGACTATAGAATCTACAAACCCTTCATACTAAAAAAGTGTCCATGAATCTTCAACAAACTGAACACACAACCTGCAAAACCGGTGAGTAGTAAATTACCCGCTGAATATTCCAGTCTAAACCTAATATTAAAACGTAACCTAACTCGTCCATCCGGGTAATGAATACTTCAGTTCCTGTAAGAAAGTACACGGATCTCTACAATAACTGTAAATCTTTACATAAAATAATAAATCAAACCTGAATCTATAATTAAAACAGATTTTCGAAATTGCACTGATGTAAAATTACCATGGAGAACCAATGGAGCCATGCAAAATAAAAATAAACTCCACTCGTAAAATACAAAGCAAACATATTTAGGAAACAAACATATGTTAGCAAAATGAAATATCTTTAATAGATAAAAACTTCGAATAATTAATACTTTTATACGTAAGTCTTCTGTTGTCTAAAAAAAGTCAAAAATATTTTTGAGTAGTTAATGCTCGAAATGTTTGATTCTTCAACAAAGAAATAAAACTACCATTATGAATCAAAATGAATAAGGTTTTAAACAATCATAGATTACTATTAAAGAATTATGTTTTATCTGGATTAAGTTCGTTTATCAACTCATTCAACGTGCAGAGAATACTACATGACAGCCTATTTAATACTCCTAACTATTCTAAATTTCATTTGCATTGTGTGACCACAAGCTACACTTTCACCGTGACACAATCAAATTACAGGTCAGATTTTATTGACATAATATAACAGACTCGGTGAACGCAGGCAAATCAAAGCCTGAGCTCACAAGCTGTCTCAAGGCCAAACATCAGATAAGTAGTGAATAAGAAATACTGATGCATAAAGCCGACGATGCATTTGTTAAAATTTTAAGCTTACATATCTGAGGGGTATATATATATATATATATATATATATATATATATATATATATATATATATATATATATATATATATATATATATATATATATATATATATGCGGAGTTATGTACACTATTGATTGCCAATTAAAGCTCAGCCTTATCATTCAATCACCATGTTGGGGTAGTGTATAGCAAGCGTGTATATCAGTGTTTGAGCCGGACAACTGAAGGATGAAATACTTGATTAACATATTGTTTAATATACAATACCAGTTATTTTTAGAAACATCATACCTTTGTTGTTCACTGACTAGTTTGTTCAATTTCGTTAGGAATAATAATTAGCTGATCAAATATTTTTCACTAGGTAATAACAGTCATTTAGAATACTGCGCACTAATTTGATCCAAGACTATGATATAATTCTCTTCAATGATACAAAGAAAAGACTTTCGTGATTCTCTGTTTGATCATTATTGTATTTGAGGCACTGTTTACACCCGGTGGCAATACCATGTTGGTAATTCTGAGGGGGCAGTAATGTTAATTTAGTTGGTAGTACCGCATTAAAACTCTGAATTTAGTCCCTTGTTCTTATTTTACGAATGTTATCTCTATAGTTTCCATATCAACTAATTAAAGAATATAGTAAATTGGTGAAGGAAGCAAACAGGGTGCTCAGTTCACGTGACGCTGTGATGAGAGATAGCGCATATGGTTATTATCTGTCAGTTCATCATGACACTCTAGTTGGAGTCTTAGAGATCATGCAACTCAGTGGCTTGAGATGTTAGGAGATATGGGTTGACACAGAACCCAGAGGTGATCCTGTTGCAGTTTTCATCAAGATGTGAACTTTCTTAACTGAAAGTGTTTTCGGGTATATTGTTAACTAAATTGTGTCTACTACCATATACTCTTTCTTATCCGTCAGTTAACTAATTGTTTAGCCCTTCAATCCTTTTTTCAAAACATTAGTGTAGCTTTTTTAGTGACCTACAGTATCCGAATTCATGTGCTATAAATGGATAAATTTTGTTAGAAAGTGCAAACAATTATCCCTAAAACATCTATGCAAGAAAAGAAAGGTCTAAAATCTGTAAAACTAAACAGCGCCAGTAAATTTACAGTTTCTCCTGATTTCACTTGTCATACTTATTAATTTTTTTAAAGGTTTTGACGTTTTTTCCGGAACTCTAAAGTTTCATGTAGCCGAATAACTAAGATTTGATTGATGTATAAGAACCGAATTTAAGGTAAAGCTTCAGTCAACCTATCGCTTTTTTATTTGTTTAGGATTTATGATTTATCGACTGGTAAGAATCTATTTATCAGTTTAGTAATCCGTAATCAAACGTTCGCTAGAGAAACTCAACACTGAGATGTTTATATATGCTGAAAATAAGATATACAATCCAAGGAAAAAGAAAATGATAGCTATCAATGGAAATGAGCGAAGTTAAAAGATGAAAAAAGGGACAAACAAAACTAACTGTAATACTTCTTTACATTTAAAAAAATATAAAAGAGTAATTTCACCGTATATGAATAATCGTCCTTTTTCGATGTTTTATAAAAGTTCGATATTTAGCATTTTTCTGTTCATTTAGTATATCGTTTCGGCACATAAGAATGTCATTCCACTAAAGATTTCATTTCAATCATTTAAAGCTATTTACAAATGTCTTCTGTTAACAAGCTATTACAGAGCATTCCAACTTGGCAGATCAAAAAAGCAAATAAATTGAAAGTTAGAATTTTATATAAAATCCTCGATGAACAGAAAAATACTGGATATTACCCACATACTGAATACTTGAGAAACACATTCATTACAAGTTCACTGATATATATCCGATCCCATTTTAACTATTTGAAAATGTCAAATTATTTTTTATGTATATAAAGACTGGAAATAATTACATGTTTTTTTAATGTATGTTTATCACCAATTACACAAGCATAACACGATAGATGTACATTGTTTATAAATATCAAACATGAATTAATAACTCAAAGAAAGCAATGATGTCGTTTTCTTAAAAAGACAGACTCGTAGTATTATTATTGTATAATCATAATTAGTAATAGCATTTACAAAAGGGTTTGTCGACTGTAATCAACGTGTTCTGAGAAAAATTTGGTCTTTTTCTTTTAGGCAATAAATTAAAAACAAGACATAACAGTCTACTTGTTTGTAAGACATCTCCAACTATGTGTGCATTATCGCGTATAATGAAACAGATAGATATGATATCACAACTGATATATTTATTGAACTGATTAATCTGATTGAAATCATGAACCGATTGATCTTAGACCACCGTTGGGAACCTAGAAGCACTGGACGGCCGTTTCGTTCTATTGTGGGAGTCCTCGGCAGTGAGCATCCGCGATCTCGTTGACGGGATTCGAATCCAGGTCCTTCACTCTCACCTAACCTACTGAACCACTGAGACGGCATCCAATGGTGTTAGTGTCTAACATCAACCAATCCACAAATTTGCGCGACCATCTTCCATTGTACTGAAGTAGATACCTGTCTCTACCCGACACGGATAGCCCCCAAATGCCCTGGTACGGCCAAGAGTGGGGAGAGTCCGCTCTCCCTCTCGAAATGCTCTCACATGGCCACGCGTATATAGCCTCTGCCAGCGAAGTCCTACTCGCTGCCTTCACGTGGCGCGGGTGTTGTTTACGAAAATGAGAGGACGAAAAGCGAATGTCCGGCGCTTTAACAAGACCCCAAACCAATGGTACACATGGGCTCCAGTATCCTGAAGGAACAAATGGCGTATGAACCAATCGTTGGTGACCGGCTACCATGGGACTGCATCTCCTTACGATGCTCCACTGCCTTGTGGGTCAGACGTTCAGGTCGAAGGCTCGGGGTGTGGCCGCCTAAGGAAACCACCTGCTTCGGTTTGGGAATCCGGTCAGTATCACAGCCCCCACACAAATCAATTGAGATTCGTGTGGCGCATATGTATTTGGTGCATCCTTGTACCAATACCTATGTGTTAAAATAAATAAATAAACCCGACACGGATTAGCCCCACTGGTCACGGCTTCTCACTAGAACTCTGAGAATTCCCTGATGAAGTTAGTCACTAATGAGCACATGTTAATTATCAGTATAGGGGTTGTGGTGATTATTCATTTTTTGATTGAGATCGTGGACCGATTGATGTTAGACCACCGTTGGAAACGGCCGTCCAGTGGTTCCAGGTTTCCAACGGTCGTCTAACATCAATCGGTTCATGATATCAATCAAGAACATAATAATCACCACAACCCCTATACTGATGATTAATTTGAATATAATTCTCATTGCAAAACTAATAAAATGTGGAGAATTATAGATAATTGAGGAAAAATAGTTGGACACTTAAACTTATTCGGAATTGAACAAACAGACATTAATATTATGAGAGTATATCATTGTCAATGAAACTGGGAATACTTTCGATAAATCAGGAAGAGATATAGCTTGTCATATAAGGTTATAAATTTCTACAGTGTTGATTACTCTTCTGACTAGAAGCTTTTCGCCTAACTCCGGTACAACTTACACCATACATTTTTTAAGAAATATGCGGAGATTTAATCAATTAACACTTCACAACAGAGCACGTGGCATTTTATTTTATGAAGATAATGAAGTCAACGCCACTAATCACTTCAACTAGTTTTATCGAACAACTTAACATGAGAACTGGCTAAATAGTGCCATCTTAAATGATCAGATTTAGCGAAATACTCGTCAGTTAGTTTTGTATTTCGAATGGTATCCAAAGAAACTCAGACACTTGTCGAACTTTTCTATCAAAAGGGTTATTGTATGTTTTCATTAAGGAATTCCTGAGAAAATAACGTCGTTCAGTATGGTTTTCAAAAGCGCAAATATGTGGTGAAAATGGTAGTCGTTTGTGCATATCATTCAATGCCGTCAGCTGACATAACAACTCCTAAATCCTACAAAGGATAACGTGGTGTAACTGTTCATCGCTTGCTCCATAAACAGATTTTTTAATGCCGGATACCGTCTAACGCTTAAAGAGTAGTGAATGATACTAGATTGTCGTTAGGTACATGTGTATTCCAGATTTTGGCCGACGGTCACTTCATTTTCACCGGAAAATATTGGTTATTGGATTTTAATCAGGCAAAATATCAATATCAAATTTAATGGATGCTAAGAAAATCTTGATTTTGAACAATCAAGTAATGCCAATTGCATTGCTGTGAAAGAAGAAATTAACTAATTTGGAAAATCTTCGGAATTCCTTTTCATTAGCATTTTAAATGGTTTCAGTTTATGTTTAACTATTGTTCCGAAAATGAATAGTATTTTAAATGTTGTATCTATGGGTTAAAAAAGTTAAATATCGGGTTAATAAAGAGCTATGATATGTTTGTTATATTTTTACGTAACCGACTCACTTTGAGACTGAGTGATACGGGAAACAGTCCATGTGAATAAATTCATGAGTGACTGGCGGTCATACACAGTTGTTTCAAATATATTTGCCACTGAATTGAAAAAAAAGTGAAAAACATCACTTTTGAAGTTCCAACAATAAAAAATACAATGTTTGGTGTAAATTGATTAGCAGAAAAAAGAAAACTTTTCCCCCCGGGACAAATTAGTTATCAACAAACACACAATACTAATAATGTAACTACATAAAATTCAAAGAATGATTACGAAACATTAAAGAAACTTTAATGATCATAATTACCACAACACGAAACTCACTTGTTATTTAGGTTTTAAGAGTAGTTAGGTTAAGTGACTTTCAAAACGATGACATCATCAAGATTGACAGATATTTATACCGAAAAACCCACATAACAGCTAATAAACCTAAAACATTCTTTTCCTATTATTAACTAAAACATGGTATATATATATATATATATATATATATATATATATATATATGCTTTGAATTACGTAAATTCACTTTAAAAAATCAGTCTATTAGTAAAGGAAGTGTAAACTTTATGATATCCTTAGGACTTAAGAAATCTTAGCTTATGACTGACTTCTATCCAATGGGAATAAAGCTGTAAGTAGATGCCAAGAATGCGAAAACAAGTCGACTCTATGTTGCCTTCTGTTGAGGGCATTCAATCAATTATTATAGGATAGTGGTAGAGACTCAGAGTCTTATATGTATCCTATAGTTGAACCAATGAATTTATAATAATATTTAAACAAATAACTATCAATCATCTAGTTCGACAGATAATTAGGCACTACCCAAACATGTCATTTGTGGCCTCTTGCAGTGATACAATGTGCTATATGTTTGAATCCATAGAAAATACCTCATTTCTTTCTTGACCAATGCATTCTTATACCGGTTACCACTTAGGGACAAGAAAGCTATATCCAAGGTTATTTGACAACTTCTTTTTCACCAGTCAATTTTTATCTACCTCCATGAACTTAACATTTACAAAAAATAAAGGTGCTTACTAAAAAATCAGTAAACTATCGAGATAAAAAAACAATGTTTCAAGAATTTCTTTTACTATAATGGTTTTCAATCTACTACTAAATGAATAAACAGAGAATCAAATTTTACAGTCTTAAAAAAATATTATTTATTTACTTGATGAAAAAGAGTAAATAAATAAATCAATAAATTTAGACTAATCTCCAGGAAAATTATAGATCGATAGAAAATGAAGTAGATCGATGTGATGAACAATATAATAATTATATTTTCTAATTATGTAAGTTTTCTTTAGTGACAGTGAAAAGATAGATAGACATACTGATATAAAGCTAATCACTGAAGAGCATTTGTTATTTGCCCAGAAAATCAAAACTAAGAAAAGCGTTTTCGAATTCTTGCAAAACACACGCTAGGAAAGAATCTTGTTAACAGTTTCTGTCCAGATAACTCAGGAGGTGAACAGAACAATTTAGCTAATAGTGTATACCTTATACAGAATGTCAAGTGCAATTTTTAATCCTAGTTTACTCAATAAACTGATAAAATAACTGACATTTAAACAAACTGTTTTCGTTAAACATCAAATCGGTATACTGAATGGAGACTAATTTTCCTAGTCGATCATTTTGAGGTAAGTAAATTGAAACGGTGTATCGCCTCTGAATAACCGCTGATGCACTAAATAAATAATTCGTTGTTTGTTCTTACAAATGTTAAACAAGTGCTTCGCAAAAATTCTTTTATAAACAAAAGTGTGAAGAACAAAATTCCACTTTTCATTTATACTACCCCTACATGCTATACCTTTTGTTATCCAAGAAGTCGAGATAGAAGCTAGTACACAAAAACACAAACCAAGTGGATTAATATACAAAACTAAGTTACCAGACAATTAACAGTGAACAATGCCTGACTTAGAAATAGAGTATTAGGTAAAGATGGCGAACAGAATGATGTAGTAAATCTTCATCAACTGAAATGGTTGGGACATATGTTACGTATGCCCTATAATCGCCTACCTCCTCGATGGGCGATGTTTACCGGTATAGAAGTAGAGTGGAAGAAAGTTAGTGGCGGCCAAAACAAAATATGGTATCATTCCATTAAGTCATCGACGATTAAACTGAGCCATTTTAGGTGTAGTCAACCCGGTTAGGTTTCGTGCAATTATTAAAACAGACGTTCAGAGACTTTGAATAGCATGGCTCAAAATCGTTTGCAATGGCGTAGGTGAATTCTCTCTTTGTGTTCGCCCAAATTCTAATCTTCTGAATTCTTCATATCCGTTTTTTTCTTTCAAAATTCATTTCACTGGACTATACTCCTTGAATAAAATCTTCATATCTTAATCTTTCCGATTACTGCTTATACTTTTACTACATCTACCACTATGGGATTTGAATCGACAATTTGGGAAACAAATGGAAAGGAAAGCCCGGGACATAATTAGGTGGAGAATGCTAGTGGGTAGCCTATGCTCCTCCACGAGGGATAACAGGGTGTAATTTATTTACGTTTTCTTCACTAATTATATTTCCTTCCCAAATCTCATTTTCGTTGCCTTATCTTTTCCACTACCACTGAAACTGTTACCATCTCTTCTTCTCTGGGATTTGGTCCGACAGTTTCATCTTTCTGCGCTAATGGGGTATGGCACCTTTAACGATGTGCATACGTACCATATTTAACGTTGTGACTGACTGATTAAGCATCCGCTCAACTCTCGAACAAGACATCGATTTTTTTGGTGATGAGTTGGTTTATGGAAAGACGCTATATTTGCCTGGTGAATTTTGTAACCGTGCAATAAATATTCCAGCAGATATAACCACAAATTAAGAAAACAGATGGAATCCATTAGATCTGTCAACCTACAAACCCAGAAAGCAAGACCTTTCGTGCTTATCAAATTAGACAAATGCTCATATACATTCGTCAGAAATGAAAAAGTATGATAGCCCTCTTAAAATCATCCGGAAAGACAGTAAAAGTCAAAGCAGAAAGAGTAGATAAGACACTGTTAGCATCGTTCGAGTGAAAACAACATTTTTAGAAATCGCTGAGCAACAAGCGATAAAATCACTAGAATCTACAGCAGGACAAGCAATAAACAAACTAACTGCAACAAACACTACCCCACACCAAGGTTCAACAACCACAGAAACTACGATAAGATCAAAAATAAGAGTGAATTAGTTTGGAAGAGATGTGGCAACCACCATATTTATCTAAATCAAACCCTCATATTATTATATAAATTTTATGTACATTCTCTTTTGTGTTATCATTGTTTTCGTTACTGTTCTTAATTGGTCCTACAGAATTTGTTATCTTTACATCTTAACATCTTAAGCACGTACACACTTCCCACATTCGGAACATCATTATTTTGATAGGAATTATATCTGGACTGTAAGTCGAAGCGGTGTTGATAATCTTGGAAACAGGAAATGTTTGGAATCGACTACCTAATCGGTAGCGAACGAGATGTCTTAGTCATCTGCCAGTTTTCGAATACCGACCAAATAAATGTGATGAATGTGATTACGGTCAGACTTTTGAGACTTGTATATTTGGGAATCTGAAAGGAAACTCAAATTAAATAAAGGTGGAGGACTGAAAACGGAGCTAAATACATCCAGATCACCGATAACTTGATGCACTATACCTAATATTAACATGGATAAAAGATAATTGACACCGATGGAAAGCTTTAAATTGTGTTTATTTGGATTAAGAATTTTATTCATCGAGAAACCTCATAGAGACACCACCCCAGCTATCTACGTCGTGTTTTTGAAAACACTAAAAACACAGCATGTTACGAACAGTCAGTTTGCCTGAGAGGACATTTGGTAAACCACACTTCGACTAATCATTCAAGGGAGATTATTGTCTTATGTGTCTAACCCTTCATCTTAATATTTGTGGAGCATCTCTTAGTTTTTCGAGTAGATTCCTTGCTGTAAAAAGTGGACGCTTAACACCATGCATTACAACATACAGGACAAATTCGATTACCTTTCTCGGATTGAGACCATCGAGAAACTTCTGTAGAATCTAAAGTTGCATCTTTAGGTTTATCAACTTTGTGACAGCTAAGTACAATGCATAAATCACGCTTCTCGCGATATTTGTCAATCTACAGAAACAAAAGTTATAGGATTCAATAGGGCGGATTTACGTCTTGTTTTAAACCTTGAACAGAGCTGAAAGATTTGGAATCGCTTATATCATATACCAAAATGAATGCATCAGCACAATTCACAAAATGTTTTTCCAATTTTGTCATCCCTCCAAGATCGTAAATTCGAACTTTTTCTTTAAAACCACGATCTGTTTCGACAACGGCATTATACGTGTCTTCATAAGTCGAAATCTGGTAATTAAAATATTCTTAAATGAATGATTATCATATATACATAAGGAAATTATAAAAGGGATTCTCATTAGTTAAAGATAAAACTCATAAAACATTGATGAAATGTTTCGAAAAATGTGATTTTGAAATAAGCCGTTGCTAGTCCAAACGACATATTTGGTAGCTGCCTCATTTGAGCTTTGAACACCTTACGCAGTTTGTATCAATGGTCCTCGCAATTCGTAGGAAACAAGATTGTATAGTCAGTAGGATAATATGAATTTATCTGGTCACCCTAAGCGAATTTGAAATGAAAACTAATGTTATAGGAAGTATATTTAGCCATCTTCGACAGGCCATACAAACAACATTTCCACAAGCACTATCTCATTTTCTTCCTTTTAAAGTCTTGTAAACCTCACATATGATTCATAAACTAAGTACTATGTTCTCTTATAGATTAGGAAGGCCTAAGTAGATAGTACAGTAACTTGCCCAACCTCCCAACTTGGGGGAAACTTGACCCACTTTGGGGAAAGAAATTGTAAAAATTTTTAGTGAAATGGCACCAAGACCCGCAAATTTCCCCAAACTTGGGAGATTGGATGGTTGCTGTTAATTAACTTAAATAATTTGAGCCAATTAGCGATCGATTAACATGCGATGCACCTTATTTTCAGATAAATCACGTAAACAAAGGAGTTGTGGCTCTTATTAGTCACCACACACTTATCCTGAGATTGATTGTCGATAATGGATTCTGTTGCATTAGAAAATAGAACCAAGGTTAAAAATTCTGAGAATGCTAGCATAACGATATAACTTACGAAGTCTTCCGGCTGCCTTTCAAAATAGTTTCCATATATGCAGTGCTCAATCAGAGAAGTTTTCCCAGAACCAGTCGGTCCACAAACAACCAACTTCGTAATCTTACCCATCAAAAATGTAGGTTATACAGACCGGTTTGATGAAGGTCGTCCCACCAATATCCAATATCTTCTTCATTAGACGGTAAAACCTTGTCTTTGCATTGAAGAATAGTTGAAAACTTTTGGTAGCATCCGTCAAAGTAAGTCTAATCACTCGGTTTAAGTCAACATTGAAATTTGCTTACCATATACACAATGTTAGTTTTTCGGGTTGTTTTCTGGATTATAGTTATTAAGTCTTTGTTCTGAAAAAAACATTGTTACTATTGTAGTGGTAAATAAATTCACAAAATCAATAGCTCTCTAAGTCTCTGACACTTGATGCTGACCATATTACTTTCAATGGACTCATCTGGCTGAGGTTGCTCGATCACGTATCCGCAGAAGATCACGAGTGGGTACGCCGTGCTCCATATCTACAATCGTTAGTCAGTTTAGACCAGTCATTTCTCGATATGTCTATATTCTATCAAACATATCTTTGAACCTCTTTGCTTCTGACTTCTGATTTCACTGAGTTGGTACGTTTCGATTATAAAAGTGTTACTGGTTAATGCGTCGTCAAACTCCGAATACTTTTGGCATCTTTACCATTGTGTTTGTTTAATACTATGGAAAAATAAACAGTTATTTGACGACGAAAAGAAGGACTGGGGAAAAATCACAAAAAGAACTGTAGCACCTTTAGGATAACCGTGAATATCATCCATACCCTCGAAAGAAATAGCTGAAAGTAAGCACCGTGTAAGAAGTAATTTCTTGTAGACGTAATTCTGAAATATTCACCAGCCTATCGAGAACGGAGTCTTCGCTCAGCCAAGGTCAGAAAAAGTAAGCTATTTGACTTGATAATTCTTATTTGTTTTTAAGTCGTAAATTAACACTGTTGGTGTACAAAATAAACAATTAATACAGTCTGTTAAACAGGAAAAAAGATTGGAGTAAATAACATGCCGAATAGTAACTAGAGGGTAGGAAAAACGTGTCAATGAACTTAATATCTTTCATGTTAAACATAAAATAAAGATTGGTAAATAAACAAATCGTAGTCATACGAGGTCAAATGAAGTTGATGTGTTGGCGGGCGTTTCGTGTTGTCATTGAAGGGTTCGCTTATCGGCCTTGCTTTGCATACCTTTCTTAATAAATGAAGTGTTCATAGAAAATAACTGCTTACTCTATTTCAGTTACGGTACAATAACTTAACACTTGTACGTTGTATTCTCCCCTATTGCTTCTCTGACACGTTCTTATTTACTTGTGCATACCAATGACAGATGTAAGAATTTATTGTCTATACGCGATGCTTAGTACCTTCACTTATCACATATTTTCACGAACTTTTTCCTTTGGATTCGGAATTCACGGTCTCATGAACGTGCTCCAATGCAGATATGTATTGCTGATAGCTCAGTATGAATTGGCTCATGACCAACAATAATTATTTCTTTTGGAATATTTCTGTACCGTATGCGCGAGTTTATGAACTTGTGAAAGTAATAAGACTACTTGGGTATTGACACTACCATAGTAATAGATTCAGTCCCGAAATTGTAGATATTTCACGATGTGACTGCCTAACCTATAAGATCTTACGTGGAAGTCACATCATTATCTATTATCGTATGGTAAGAATCAGGTATATAATGTCTAATATTCCTTAAGGACGCGTTTCGGCTGTCTAGAAAGTAATGTATTTAATAAAATATCAAAAAGGTTTTACATAGAGTGACCACGTTTGAATGACCAAGCTATGCCACTGTAGAACTCTGGTCTACGTCGTTATTAGTATTATAATAATAATGAGCATAATCCTTAAGTTGTAGATTTATCATAGTGCAGCTGCCTGATCTATAAGATCTTACGTAGAAGTGACATCGTTGTCCACAGTGACTCGTGGTATCGTCACAATTAACAATATTAATTGAATGGACTCTCATGCTTCACATCGCACCTGGAATTTTTTGACCAAGTCACCCAGAGAAGAGATATTAGTCAGTCAGTGATAATTCTTTCCTTCGATTTTAGTAAGGCTTTCGACGGTGTCTCACGCAAACTTCTTTTTCTAACGCTCTTCACTTGGCATACAGAATCCCCTTTTATCTTGGCTCAAATCCTTTTAGAAGATCTTGCTAATCAAAACCTATGAATGTAGCCAGTGGGGTTATACAAGGAATTAAGTTTGGTCCATTACTATTTTTCATTTTTATCAATGACGTGCGTTCCCTCTTTCAGTATGGTAAACCTTTCCTTTTTATTCATTCTCTTCTCCCACCCAAGAAAGCTATATTTCAGCGGTAATCCAAGAAGAAATAAACAAGTTATACGAATGGACTGTTTCGCGAAATTCCCCACTTAATGTTGACAAAAGTGGATTTATTCACATTGGCCGTTGCCTGAACCTAAATCTGGCCATACACATACATACCCTGAAACCTCTTAACACTGTTCGTGACTTGGGCTTAAGATATAGCAACAGTCTGAACTTTTCTGGGCACATTGCATCTCAAGTATCCAGAGCTGGAAAGCTCATCGGATTCATAATTATGAACTTCAATAATATCGAATCTAGATTATTATTATACAGAAAATGTATCTTACCGATTCTTGAATGTGGTATTTTAGTTTACAGTAATTGGAGGCATAATGACCTGAATAAAATTGAAGGTATTTAAAGAAGGTTTGCAGTGGCATTGGACCCTACCACGAGACAATATTGGAAAATAGGTATTCAACATTTAACGCGGAGAAATACAAAAGAATGGAGAAGGTGGGGTTAATAATTGAATAAATTGGGGTTGATCGTATGGCATGGCTCGGCCATGCAGGCGTGGTCCCTACTAAATGTTACGTTATATCTTTTATTCATATTAAATATATTGTTCCATCTCTAGCCTAAGATTGTTCTATATCATGTATTGGTAATTGTTACAACGCAGTGAGTTGGTGTAGATGATGATGTGACTTCCACGTAAGATCTTATAGATTAGGCAGTTACATCATAACAAATCTGCAATTTTAGGATTAGGCACGTTTGAAGTTTGCGTTACGATATCATTATCTGATATATATTGATTGTATATCGTTGAATCCTAGTTTATAACTCATACATAGCTTTAGAATTCATACTTTAAGCGATATGGGTCGATTGTCAAAAAACGAGCACGGAAAAGCCCTAACTTTTCAGATAATAACAATTCTGTTATTACCTATTCTTCTTGCTCCACTACTCCTTTTGTGTCTGATAACGTTGGGACTGGTCTTACACCACACGTGCTGCTGGATGACGCTGTTTCTAATTTAGTAATTAGTTCCACCTCAAAACCAAAAATGATCGATGATATGAAGAGTGAATTAAACACTCTCTTTAAGCAACTAAGCGACATGCGTTCTAAAGTTGAGTCACTTTCTAGCTCTTTATCAAAGCATGATGATCTGAAGCAAGAAATAAAGACACTATCACCCTTTAAGCTGCTATTGTCAAAAGACATCGTTCCTGCGGAACTTGATGACATTATAAAAGCAGAATCTGTTATCGATTTTATCGCTAGTGAAGTTACCAAGCGAATAGTCTCTCGTAATAACGTGATTGTCTATAATACACCTGACAAAGTCCCCATTAAAACTGTAAGGAATTCGATATTAAAAGCATCTAACCTTCAAGACAGTTCATGTCAATGCATCCAACTTACTAAGAAGCACCAGAAATACTCGTGCCTGTTCTTGTTCAGGTTTGATTCTCATATATTAGCTGATTATTTAAAAGAATCTGAGCGGCTGATATGCGCGCTTACGAAGTTTAGAAACGCTCGCATAGTTTCAGATAAGACCACCAATCAAAGACTTACGCAAAAACGTACCGTGAACGAAACTAAAGATGTTGAGATCATAAAAAATCACGATGCATCAGCTGCTGGATCCACTGATACTGATACCCTATCTCATGTTCTCCAGTACCCTGATCTGCCAACGAAGAGTGCTAACTTACCTTTTATGCATGTAGTGACATCTCATAACCAATGTACATCTACTGATTACACTAATCCGATAGTATCCAATTTACCATTGGAAGCCCATAAGCAAATACCTAGTCCTAATGCGACAGCTCTTAAAATCACTGTCAAGAATAAAAAGTCTATGCCACGTAAGAAGAATGTTTGTACAGAACCTTCTGGTTTTAGACCCAATAATAAAAGTATTAGGATGGCCCTACTAAACACAAATAAGACTATACTTCCCGACACCATGCTTTACCCAACGCATCGTAGGGGAGGATATAAAGGCAGACCTGGTTCAAATATCTCACAAGACGGCCACTTCAATCATTATATAAGTAGGCCCAATATTGGACAGACCACAGTAAACCAACGAGCCCCACGAGTACCCTCAAACGTTTTAAATGATAAACCTGTAAGACGTAACCTCTCTCAGCACTTTCCCATTAGGTTATCCAACATCAAACGTTTTAAATAATATACCAGTAACACGTAACTTTTCTCAACACTTTTCCATTGGGCAAGATGGATTACTGGGTTACTCACCATCGG